>JARFYF010000094.1:15946839-15960302 GCA_030265395.1 Rhina ancylostomus | reverse complement strand
TAAAACTTAATTACACTTCACTTTCACCTCCAGAGACCTTTCCACAGTCATAACATGCAGCCCGGTTGCATCATCATGCAGTAGATTGTAAGAAACAAACCAACCATGGCAGGATCTTTTTACAGAAATTGTCACGATTTCAGCTGGATACAGGAAAAAGAATCGGCTCGGAAACAGCTTCTTTACCCCGGTGAGATTAGACTCCAGGTCATGATAAGATAGTTTTCCAGTAATTTACCATGCATCAACCAATCTACTTTCAATTCACCTGATCAGAAAAAAACAGAAAACTGTGTCATCTACGTTCCAGAATAACTAGAGCTATAAAATGCAGAAAAGAGCCAATTAGCTTACTAAATGAACAAACATCAGAAGTGTTCTGGAAGTTGTAAAAGTGTGATCATTAAAACATCAGTCATTTGTGATAAAATACATATTCAAGTTGCATGCCATATCTGCCTTTTCTTCTCTTCCATTGTCATTTGACTTTTGGTCAAGATTAACATGGTTCTGAGCAGCCAAACAATCTCACTAAGAATTCAACCAGGAAACGTTCAGCATCTGGCACAGCTCACTAACTCCGGGCTTAATATATGGAAGAGCTGAAACAGACAATGCTCATAGATCACTATCTATACAAGTTGGATGGTTTCAATGCCTGTCAGTTGGTCAGAGGATCAAAGGCTATTCAAGTTTATCATCATCCACTTGATTTCAGGGGCCCAAAACTGCATTCCAACTAACAATCTGAACAATCACTCAAGTCTTAATATCGTTTATCCACAAAATGAAAATCACCTTTGCCTTCTTTCAAATAAGGTATTTTCTTTGGAGCTTTATCCCAGCCACTGTGATTTTGATGAGTTTTCTGTTCTTACTGCTTATATGTACTTTTAGCACCAAAACTGTACAAATATTTGAAGTTACGATGCCTTTCAAACCAACTTCTAAAATGCTGCATTTCTTTTTAGAAAATGGACTGAATTCTCCAATACTAATGAATTAAATTATGTGTGGTTGTCAATTCTGCTCCACACATATTTTTCCAACGGGTGACTGCATTTTCTTTTGAAATAACCTTCAAAAGAAGGTGAAAAGTGATGATATTGATTAGTTGTAGGCCACACAGCATTAGGAGATGGCTAAGGGTCAGTGAGTATCCTACTCCCAAGTTTGCAATCTTAGCTAAACCACAGGGATCATCACGGATTCTCGAGCATGGACAATAGAAAGGGAAGAAACAAACTGCAGGATATGTACATGTAGTAAAGATTTTATATGCTCCAAATCACAATGCAGAAAAAGTCTGACCTAAAACAGCAGAATTGACTGGTTTTATGGGAAAGAAGAATATTGGAATGGCATGGAGATTAATTCTTGATCAATCCTTTCTTATTAAGTTTATATACATGGTATGAAGTTAATTTTAGGCATGAAGTTTTCATTGATCAATAAATGGACCCTTAGAAAATAAACATCAGCATTAATGCATAAAAAGGTATTTTACATTTACCCAGGAAGTGCTTTTAGAACACTCAGTCTTTGGCAATTGTAATTGATGTTGGTCAGGAATGATTACACAGGATACTTGGTGTTCAATGAGTTAATGCTGGCCTGCAGTAAATTTTGTTCAAACTGGAATACCATTTGGAAGGTGCTGTGAAACCTTCCCCACGGAGGGTTGGGGAAAATGGAAAGTGAGCCAAGCCACACCACTCTTGTGCATCTCCTAGTGGTCTATTCATGAATGGCATTGACAGAGGTGCAGAACCAGGTTACCTGCTCATCTTGTGTCAGAAAATGGCATATACTATTGGCATAAGCCTGTGCATATGGAAGAAAAATTTGGGAAACAAGAATAAAGAAGCGTTTTAGAAACTCAAAATATCATGATAAAACTTTAAAACATAATCATGGACTAATTAAAAGGCTAATCAAAGTACTAAAATGACAACAAAATTTCACCAATTGGTGATAATACCCAACAGAAAAATAAATCATCATAACAGCAGGTGCTTGTCACATTAAACTCAGCCCCAAGAAGATTCCTCTTATTGAGCCATTATGGATCTGTTTATGCTCGATGTACTACTGTAAAATGTGGCATTTAATAATCAACATTAAAGTTGACAAGGTTAGTTACATGGAAGCCTGCCCAGTATCTCACACTATCGGCATATATCAAATGAATGCATACTGCATAAAAGATCTCAGCAAATGAAAATTTCACATGAAACAAGGAAAAGCACTCAAACTTTCCCACACTAGAATTAAAATAATTGTTTTTCACCTGAGCAAAGTACACAGGAGACACTTCATTAAGAGAAGATTAGACTGCTTGACTATTAGAAATGGCAGTGGGCAATTTAAAAAAGACACTCAGTTTTTCACTTAACTGATAGAGTAAAATTTAATACATACATAGTGCAAAACATAAAAACCGATGCATGATACAGTTCTGGGCTAGCTGTCTTTATACCATCATGCAGAAATATGCCATTGCTTATACTGCAGGGCAACCGTACAGTTCATCCCCTGCAGGTGGCAATTCATATACTGCAGTTACAAAAATGAGAGGATGCCAAAAAAAATGAATATTAAGAGTTAAGAAGCATGAAGCATGGAATAATCCTTAAATATAGATTACAAGTAGGTACAGGAAAAAGGAACGCAAAGTCTTGCCACACAGCAATTGTTTTTGGTCTCCAACCCCTCCCCCATCCCCATAATGTGACAGCAACGTATACAGGCACAAATGCTTACTGTTAATAGCATGTTTTATTCACTTTGTTGCTTACCTTTTGGATAAAATAAACACATTAGATACAGCAGTGTGATAACTCCATGTTTCCAGAAGACATTAAAGCATCTCATAATCTAGAGCACTATAAAACCACTGGTTAGGCTTGTGCAGAACCACTTAGCTGCCACTGAAGCAGGAGTCCAAGGACAGACGATAAACTGAACTACTGCAGACTACAAATTGACAGCTTTCCTGCCACCCTCCCTCAATGCCTGGAGAATTCACACTGCCCATAAGAATTCATGTACTGAAGATGCAAAACCAGGAATCAAATCATTCCATCTAAAAAATACAAATAGATAGATCACCTCCAGTTTTTCTGCCTGCGAACAGACAGGGTCACTTGTAATACATTGCAATCCTGAAGTAAGTACTGGATATTTCAGGCTGAATAACTAAATCTAGGGATTATAAGGAATCTGCATTTATGACAGTTCTTTCTTCAAGTTGGCTGTCAATGGTTATTTAAAAGGCAAATGCTTTCCAAATGGGATAAACATAATTAAAAGATGGCAAAATCATTAATAATATTGCACCAGAAACGTACTGAAATTAAAATAATTTTTTAACTGTCCCCAGCCAATAAGCAGGACGCAAGAGACCGCTCATAAAATATGATTTGCTTTTTGATATTCCAAAATTAATATTTCTGTAATTAAATTACCTTCTAGCAACACATACAGTCAGAAACATAATGCATCACTCTCCCCAAGCAATAGTGTCCACACCATTTTCTCCACAGGCACAGTCTTTGAGAAAAGCAAAAATCCAAACAAGTCAAATATTATATGGCAGTTAAAACGCCTCAGATTTTTATGCATGCGCTCTGCTTACTTACTTGGCTATGTTATAATCACAAATCCAAAATGATTTCAATTATACAGCAGACTAATCACAGTTCAGCATCTGTATGGGGTTGATAAGTAGGACTACATTACAGGAGTCCTACTGCAGACTGCACCAACTCAACAGAGGAGCAGGGGAACCTGAATTTCTCGGATAATATGTTATTAATAAACCACGAGTAAAGAAACCACTTAAGCTGTTAATGCTCAGGTCTTCTGAGCACGTCTAAATCAGGAGGCACAGGATACTGCACCAAGCAAAGATGCACTAGAATGGTTTTAATTTTAAACTGTATAGCATCATTTAGCAAATTTCAGTTTATCCCTGTGGGGCAATGACAAATATGGAAGATGGCACACTACCAGGAACATGCCACTTAATCAGAATAGGGAGAAACCTTCAAGGACAGACCGTCAACCTTCATCAGCAACACTGCACAAATTACACACCTCTGCACTCACCTACTTTCTTCCTAAATTGAGCATCTGTAGAATTTATGGTAAACTGTGGATAAAAATCTTTCTATTTCCAAACCTTGCACCTTTTTTCTCCCACTTAAACCCTTTCTCAATTAGCTACTTTCACATGAAGCAATGTATAAATTGCAGAATTCAGATAAAAGCAGGTATTATTCCAGGCTTAATGCCATTTAAATCACAGAACGCTTTAACTGCATGCACTGCAAAAGTGACACCACCACAAGAATTTGTACATTGAAGATGCTACATTACCATCTAATTAGGTAAATAAATAGGCTCCAAATTTCCACAGGGATTTTTAAGTTGTCTCCCAGTAGAAAGTCACAGTGGAACCGAGGAAAATCAGGCAATCTGCCATTAATGCCAACACCTTTGGGAGTCTTTTCAATGCCCTGCAAAGAGTAATACATTTATTTACCTGTCCTCTGCCAAGATTGAACCTCAGGGCTGAGGGTGAGTTACTTCCACTCTAGCTTTGTGGTTTCTAAGATGAAAAATGAAGCCAGTGTGGGAACCACAGACTCTTCCACAGAAGGGGCAGGAGGTGCCAGACAGGGTAGGTGGGTTGCTTGTTTGAGAGGTAGTGTCTCCTCTCACCTATTGTGAAAAGCCTCTGTGAGCTCCTGATACATGACCTTCACGTCTCAATTTTATTCTGAATGCTTGAATTTTGAATGCCCCCCACTCCTTTGTCTTCCTTTATTCCTTCCTGTGGCTCCCTTCCCCTGCCTTGATGACCTATCCATCTCCTCTCCCCTCCCCCATCCTTTATTCTATGGTCCACTGCCCTCTCCTACCAGACGACTCCTCCTTCAGCCCTTTCCCTCTTCTACCTATCATCTCTCAGCTTATTACATCTTCTCCCCCTCCCCCACCCACCTACCATCTCCCTCTCACCTGGACTCACCTATCACCTGCCTGTGTGCGCTCCTCTCCCCTCACCCCACCTTCTTATTCCAGCTTCTGCCCTCTTCCTTTCCAGTCCTGATGAAGGGTCTCGGCCCGAAACACCAACTGTTTATTTCCCTTCATGGATGCTGCCCAACCTGCTGAGTTCCTTCAGCACTTTTTTTTTTGTGTATTGCTCCAGATTCCAGCATCTGCAGAAATTTTTTGCGTCTCTGAACGCCTCTTCTCCACTTTGAGTCAAAGGTTCCTAGGAGACAGCAGAGATGTTGCCATTCTTAACCAAAGCTAAAAGCACATCCTTTGTTTTCTTTCCTCTGTTCACCTGATAACCCCCTTCAACCATAGAGCTCACAATAGAGTGTTGTTTCACGAGTCTGGTGTCAGTATGGGAATGACATGGCCTGCCCAATGTGGCAAACTGAGAGTAATTAGGTTCTCAGTGTTGGGAATGTTGGCCTGGGGGAGGACATTAACTTTGGTTTACCAGTCCTTCCCCTGAATTTGGAGCATTCAACAAAGACAGCATTGGAGCTCTTTCTCCAGAGACTAGTTGTATCAACTGTAGGTAGTCCATCTCAGAAGCATTCAGAAGGACAGGGATTACTGCTGCCCAGTAGGTCATTTGTTTTATGGAAGTCTTGACCTTAATAGCCTTTTCTTCAATTAATCAAAGAATGTGTAGGCACGCTGAAGGTAGTGGGGAATTTTATCATCCTATGTCTACCCTTGCCAAGAGATGAACTCCAAGATGTGGAAAGTTGTCCATATTTCCCAGTGTCTGATTGTGAACCTTTATTTTTGGTAGGCAGTATGGTGCAATGGCTCAGTAGAAGTCCTTGGTCTTGCAGATGATGGGAGTATGGCCCAGTCCCTCACATGCTTCAACCATATCTTGGTGTTTGGCCTCTAAGCGAGGACAAGCACAAGCATTGTCTGCGTACTCAGCTTGACTCCTGAGGCTTGGGTGAACTTGGTTCTGGAGTGCTGTCATAGATTAAACATTCTGTTATTAGTTTTGAAAATTAGCTTCATTCCCATGGGACGTCTGTCAGAGGTGAAATACGGCATCGTGTGAGAAAGATTCACAAAAATTGTTGGATCAGTGCCCCAACAAAGAAAGCAAGGGCCGAGAGTTCTCCACTTCAAGATACCCACGGGCATCAGTTAGATACAACATAACTAATATGTGGTCAGACTAAAGGTTGAGAAACTATAACTACTGAACTCAAAATGTGTGGAGGTTTGGGATTGCAATTTGAAGCACAAGTAAAAGTATCACCTATAAAACATTACAATTGAATAGAAGAATCCATTTTCATAACTCCTTATGAGGAATTTCTTCAGCCAGAGGGTGGTGAATCAATGGAATGTGTTGCTGCAGAGAGCTGTGGAGGTCAAGTCTTTGGCTGTATTTAAGGCAGAGATTGATAGGTTCTTCATTGGTAAGGGGGTTAAATGTTACCAGGAGAAGGGGAGAGAATGAGGTTGAAAAAAATAAATCAGCTATGATTAAACGGCGGAGCAGACTCGATGGGCTGAATGGCCTAATTCTGCTCCTATATCTTATGTCGTTTCTTCTTCCCTCAGGTTCTGATCCATCTAATATTGGCTTCAATTTTTCTTTAAATGGTGAAAGAATTGTGACTTGCCATTTTGACTATGATGACCATGCCTCATCTGTTAACCCAAGGATACTTTACACAATCACACTTTTTCCCCCCAAAGTACTTGAGGAAATAACTAACTCTGGGGAAAAAAGGTAACACACCCTCTGTACATATAATCATAGAGCCATACAGCACGGAAACAGGCCTTTCAGCTGAACTCGTCCATGCCAACCAAATTGCGTACCTGAGCTAGTCCCATATCCCTCTCAACCAGTTGCTCTGGCAGCATGTTCCATACACCCACCACCTTCTGTGTGAAAAATTTGTCCCTCAGGTCTCCTTTAAATCTTTCCCCTTTCACATTAAATGTACGCCCTCTAGTTTTAGGAAATCCTACCCTGGGAAAAAGACAGTGACCATTCACCTTATCTGTGCACTTTATGATGTTATATAGCTCCATAAGGTCACCCGTCAACCTACCACACCTCCAAGGGAAAAAACAGCGTGTTATTACAAGTGCCAGCTTAATTCCTTTGCATTTTGTGGGGTAGTGTAGGGAGAGCAGCCACGGCAAATGAAAACGCAGTCTACATCACCAAATATCAATCAAGTATCAACTCACTGCTAATCAACTCATTGTTTGTGTAGAACATTCAGGCAAGAACAATGCTGAATATTACTATTTATTGGTAAATTGAACCAAGTTTCATAGAACAGTTGCAATTACCAACAGCAAAGAAAAAATTAAAACTGCTAAATAAAAGTGAATTCCCAGAACCAGATGGTTTCCATCTAAAATATTAAGAGAGGTGGTTGAAAGTAATGCAAGATTGCTAACTATAATCTTTCAAAGTCTTCTGGATTTGGCAACTGTTCCAATAAATTGGAAATTTATGTTATTCTGCTATTTAAGAAAGGGAAACCAAGCATACATAGACCAATTAGCGCATCATTTATTGTCAGGAAATGACTAGAAACTGTGGGTAAGGATGGAGTGAATGAACATCTTGAACATTTTCATAGGGGACATCCACTGAACAAGATAGATCATATCTAACAAAGCTGACTGGATTTGAAAAGAAGTTGAGAAAGTAATGGACAGGGAAATATGTATGGGCATCGTTCACATTGACTTTTAGAATATATTTGAGATTTGTTAGCTGGTTGAAAATCTAGGATCTCAAAGCAGTTCCCCTGATTAGGAAACAGGCTGAATGCCGGGAGACTGGGAACAAGGTACAATGGACTCAAATTGGCAGGACTTTGCTGGCGGTGTACAAAGTGGATCTGTATTGGGCCTGCAAATATTAACCACATTTATACAGGACTTGGATGAATGTTTGTGTAAACCCACAAATCCAATTTTCCTCATGACACAGAGAGGTGACAAAGCAAGCAGATAGATGGAAGCATTACATCAAAGTGATACTGATAGAATAAGCAAACAGGCAAACAGATTTTCACTCTGGAAAATGTGTTATCATCCACTTTGGATCAAAAAAAATTATGGAACTCTTCCCAAATGGTGAGAAGCCAAAAACAATGGCAATGCAAAATGATTGGGAGATCATAGAATGACTACAGAAAAGTGCAGAAAATTATCAGAGAATACTGAAATGCTCGTTTGACAGACTGGAAAACAAGGGGAGAAGTTACACAACAGTTGCACACTTGCAACTGCCTTCTCCCTGTAACCTTTGATGCCCTTACTAATCAAGAACCTATTAAATCTCCACTTTAAATATGCCCAATGACTTGGCCTCCAAGTTGCCCTAGTTAAATCACTCATGAAGGGCTGCAAGCAGTTCTGACATGAGAAAAGATGGACAATGTGGCCTAAGAGGAATTGCAGCGTAAATTTATTTGAATAATACTTGGATCCCATAGGTTAAATTACAAGAGACTTTGTACACTGGGGTTTTATTCCCAGAATATAGATGACAACTGGTTAACCTGATCAGAGATTTCCAGATGTTAAGGAAAAATGATAGAGCAGGTAGGCAGAAACAATTAATCCTGGTTGGAGAATCTAAAATGGGGGCAGAGTCCACAGGCAGATGTTGGAAATTGGGCTAACCCAGAAAATTCTGGGAATATTCAGCAGTTCAGGCTGAGCATTTATGGAGAAAGGGAAATAACCTTTTAGCTCCATGAGTGACCTCAACACTGAAATTCACCTCTTTGGTCTAAATTTAGACCAAGGATGTGGTGTGGCTTGCAATGGTCCTTGCAAGAACATGTGAGCAGGTCAATGTATGAATATCATTTGAGAGTATTATGACCAGAAGATCATAAGACATAGGAGCAGAATTAGGCCATTCAGCCCATTGAGTCTATTCTGACATTCAATCGTGGCCGATTTATTTTTCCCCTCTCAACACTATTCTCCTGCCTTCTCCCTGTCACCTTTGATGCCATTACTAATCAAGAACCTATTAAACCTTCACTTTAAATATGCCCAATGACTTGGCCTCCACAGCCGTCTCTTGCAATGAATTCCAGAGATTCACCACGCTCTGGCTAAAGAAATTCCTCCTCATCTCTATTCTAAGGGGACGTCCTTCTATTCTGAGGCTGTGCCCTCTGGTCTTAGTCTCTCCCACCACTGGAAACATCCTCTCCACATCCACTCTATCCAGGCCTTTCAATATTCAGTAGGTTTCAATGAGATCCCCCCTCATCCTTCCAAACTCCAGCAAGTACAGGCCCAGAGCCATCAAACGCTCCTCATTACTGGGATCGTTCCTGTAAACTTTCTCTAGACCCTCTCCAATGCCAGCACATCCTTCCTTAGATATGGGGCCCAAAATTGCTCACAATATTGTTGAAGACACATTCATAACTCTACTGATGATTGTGAGCAGAAAGATTCAGCAGTGGTTAGCTACACTGGATCTCTCCTTTTTATTATTACAAACTGGACACACCTGGACAATTTTTCACGTTGTCTTATAGATGCCACTTTCACATCTATACTGGGAACAGTTTGACCGGAGGCACAGGCCAGTTCTAGAGTGCAAGTCTTCAGTACTACAACCAAGTCTTCAGTACTACAACCAAGTCTCCAGTCTTGCCCCCTTGCCTTTATAGCATCCAGTACTCTTGAATCAAATTGGCTGAAGTCCAATTTCTGTGACGGTGGTAATCTCAGGAGAAAGTCAAGGTGAATGATCCACAATACCATTGAGTAGGATTTGGACCCCTTGATGATCAAGGGTGGCAATGTATTTCCAGGTCAGGATGCTGTTCAACTTGGAGGAAACCTACAGGTGGTTGTGTTCCCATTTGCCTATCGCCCTTTTTGGTGATAGAGCTTGCAGGTTTGGGTGATGCTGTCAGACTAGATGAAACCGAGGAACTGCAGTGCATTTTGCTAACTTCTAGATGAATATTTTTATTAACGCTTCAATCTTATTTTTAGCACTCATGTATTAGCTGGTTTAAACTCAGATGATAACTGGACAATTCAATGCCTTAGATAGCTAACAAAAAACAGACTATTGTTATCTAAGTTGCTCCTCAGAATACGAATGCAATACTGGAACTAACTCTTCATGCAATATCAAAGGTTCTGGCACAATGTTGGGCAAGGCAATGCAGGGATAACTTCACTGCACAAAGAAAAATAGCTAATCATTCCAAATCTCATGATATTAAGCAGCAAAATGCAATTGAGCTTCAAATATTTGATCAACAGAGTTAAAAGCCCAGCCTAATGACTATAAATACTGCAACCACAGCTCTGTGGACATAGTGGTGACACAGGGTTAAATTACAGGACTAATAATCCAGAAGCCGAGATTAACAATCCAGAAGAACAAATTCAAATCCCAACCTTGCAGCTGTGGGTTAATAATTTGGAATTTAAAAATAATGCCTATGAATCCACTGATTTTTTTTGGAAAGACCCATTTTGTTTATTTCTTCATCTTCGCCTGGTGTAATCTATACGTAGTTAACTCAGAAGCAGCCCACCAAGTTACACTGGTTAGGGCCATTTAGGGATTGGTGATAATTTCTGACCTTGCCAGCAAAGCTATGTCAGGAATAAATCAAAACAGAAGTCTTGATAAGCACAGACAACGAAGGGTTAGGACTTTCAGAGATGTGAAAACATTAATAACTCTGAAACATTAGAGATGGTCTCAAAAACTCTCATTTTTGTCCAACAATGTACATTTCCCTTTTGGGTGCTTTTTTGATTTATTTTAAGAGGTCTTTGAATTTCTATAAAGCAGTGAAACTGTTTCCAAAGACTACGCTAAATGTTTGTTACTTTGCCAAAAGCATCTATATTCAAAATAAAGCACCTGTGTCATATTGGTAACGTGTGCAAAGAAGCTAATGTATGGAATAAAAACAAAGTGTTCAGCAAGTCATACTTATTATCCCCATTCCTTGGAACTTTCTTCCACTTCCAGGTCTGGAAGATCAGAATGTTACCCTGAAAGATTCTTCAGTTCTGCCATCTCTTGTAGTAGATAAAATTAGTCTACTTCATGGAATTCTTTCACCATTTTACTAAGAAAATTTAGAACCAGGCTAGAAAAAGTGGAAATATGGAAAAAAGACCAGAAGAAAGAAAGAAAGAAAGAAAGAAAGGAAGAAAGAAAGACTTACAGCCTCAGGACACCCACAAAGCACTTTACAACCAGTGAAATACTTCTAGTTCACAACTGCAACAGCTATAATGTAGAAATATAGCAGTCAACTGGCAATCACCAATGTAATAATAACCAAATAATCTCTTGTTTTTAGTGATATTGATTAAGGGTAAATTGCCAACCATGGTCACAGCCCTTTATCTCACACTACAGTTCCCTGTAGTACAGATTTCATATTCTGCATCATGTAATATCATGGAGAGAAACTTTTTGATTTCCAACTTAAAACTTGTTGTCTCTGTGCTATCCAATGTCTTGTATTTTATGGTACAAGTATTGTTCTATATCCTTTCTTCTGAAATGAGTAGCACCAGGACTCTTTAAAATACTGGTTATATAGGAAATGATTGCTGGTACCTCTAAAACAGTCATTTGCAGTCACAATGCTGTCCTTGCTGCTGAACCAAAACATTGGGAGTTGTCCTTTGATTGCAGGCTACCAATACATCTGTGACTGGCACAGGACAGAATTCCCTGGTTTTCTTGTCTACTCTCTCCATTGCACACCAAATCAATGTAAGGCTTTTTGTGCCTGATTCAACTAGATCCTTTCATCTCTCAAACCACAAGTAAACTGCTCACCTCTCAAACTATATACAAACCGATCTCTGAGTCTACAATACAAAGCAATACTTTCAAAGTCCCTAAGTGTTTCTCTTCTCCTTAGGCAGTCAATTGGAATCAAGGATGACCTGCATCCACACAATTTCTATGGGTTTTGATAAGTTCAAAACAGAGTGACCATTTTGGGAGTCTGGTTTCAAAGATACAAACAACATAGCCTCCCCCTCAAAGCCAACTGACTATAACTAAGGCCTCAGTACTGTGCATTTTGGCCCGAGAAAGGTTACTGACACTGGTTCATTTATCCTTCCAGTGAATTTGAATGATTTTGCAGAAACAGACTTGGTGGCATCTCCAGTGCTTTCAGGTGACTGCTGCAGGTAGTCCTTTTCTCAGAAGCATACAGGAGAACACGAAGCACTGCAGCATGAAGAACAACAGCATTGTGCTTGGTTTTGAGGTGCTGATCTTCTAATTCTTTTTTCCTTGGATAGCCAGAGGCTACACTCACATACAGAAGACAACTGTGAATTTTGTCTTTGGTGTCTCCTGTGATAGAGAGATAGCTCCCAAGATAAGCGGGAGCTGGTCATGTTTGCAGGGGATCATTGAGGCTGTTTTTTGTCCTTTTGGCCAGTGTTGTACAGAGATGCCAGGCTGATGGAGGACCTCAGTTTTGCCAATGTTAAATTGTGAGGCTCATTGGCTTCTATGATTCAAAGAACAACTCAGCAATGACTTGGTGCACAGTCTATAAACTTGCACCAACTCTAGCATTATCTGCGTACTGCAGCTTGGTGATGGAGGTTGGAGTAACCTCGATTCTGGAGTAGAGATGACATAGGCTGAATGGTTTCCTATTTGTCCAGCAGATTAACTCCACTCCAGTGGGAAACATGATAGAGTGAGGTACGGCATCTTGGTGAGAAAGTTTGAGAAAAATGTTTGTATGCTAATGCACCACTCTGCAATGATATTGGACCTACTATGGCCCTGCTGGTTAGGATCATTGGTTGCACACCATCATGAAGCAGATGCAAGGTAGAGAAAAATTTCTTCAACCAGACAAATTTGAGAAGGATGGTTCACAATCGCTCTCATTTGGCAGAGTCAAAAACTTGGAGGAGAATTTTTTTTTTAAAAAGCCATCTATAAGATAAGAGATCTGTGATACCTAGCAGTTGATGCTGCTCCCTGCAAGTTTCTTGGTGTTGTTCAGCACTGAGGATCATGTCCACTGTGCCTCGAAATGGTTGGAATACACTCTTGGGGAGGAGGAGGTGCTTGAGGAAGGCCTTTTCCCAGTAACAGACAGCAGGGAGGCCCTTCTACGATAACCATAAAGTGTGTCTTCTTGACGATGGTCACAATAATAGTGTTCATATGGTCCCTACCATGAACTGCTTTTCTAACATTGTAAATTTATGACCAAAATTCCTCTTTATCAAGTTTTGCAATTTGCTGGAGTAGCCCATAACAAGGGCAGGGATACTGCCAGGAATGGCGAGGAGGGGGGCAGGGCTGTAGACAGGAGTGAGGAGTGGGTGTAAGGTTGGGGGGGGGGGGGGGAGAGAGAGCAGGCCGGGAGTGG
>JARFYF010000094.1:15913102-15929005 GCA_030265395.1 Rhina ancylostomus | reverse complement strand
GGATGGAATATTTGACAGAAATGTTTCCCTGCCTGACCTGAGAACAGGGTCTTTTTGTTTAGCACTTCCCACTGTCAGACCAGCATAGATCAGATAACATTGCACAAAAACCAGAAAATGAACAGGCAATTTATGTGGCCTACAGCATACCCTGATCATCTTTAACAAGATCAGTTAAAGTGCATTTGATGTCTGCAAACTGACATCATCTCAAAGGGTGTATTAATTGAAAAAATGCTATTTATTTTCAGTATAACTGGCATTAATGGGACAATGATAATAAGGAATACATCAACTAGAAAACTGGGAAATTTGCAAAAATTCCTCTGTTTAAAGATCTCAAACAAAAAGTCATGGAATTCAATGAAAAGGGATGAGAAAAATACATAAAGGTATGAAATATTTTAAATTGAAATTGGAGAAGAAAGGTTTTTTTAATAGAAAACTAACTGGAAGGTGAAGTGAATTAGCTGCTCATCTTTCATTTCTGAGACCATTTACAAATCTCAAGGTCTGCAATGTATTTTACTGCAAAGAATCAGGCCACTGAGGGGAAACAGGTCAATAATAGTATTTTGTGTTTCACATGGGCATGACCCCATCTTACTCCATCTCACTGCAATTATCTATTCCCTTCATCGTCATGTACTTATCCAGCTTCCAATTAAATACATCTGTGCATCTTACGTTTTTTGTGATTTCCACCTCAAACTTGTAATTGCAAGCTTGACCTTCTCAACTTTCTCTTTGTTGATGGTGTGAAAGTCTCTTCTGCTTGCTGGATATTCTCAATCCATATAGCCATATCTCAACAAAACGTTACACTTAAACAGACATAGAAAGTGAACATCTTCCTGTGAGATTACTTGAAGGCTTTTTGTAAGAAATGGAAAAATTGCTACAGATGAAGATGAGACATGGTGAAAGAGGAGAGAGGAGAGAGAGTTTCCTCTGCATACTATGGACTGAGGAAATAATATACAAGTTATTTCCTTTTTTGAAATGCTGATCTGAAAATTGATGACACCAACATTGAGTGCACATAAACTATTTCTCAAAACTAATATTTTGCACTTCACCTCAAATTTGGCGCAAAAGCTACAAAAAAAGCTTTTCAAAATACAATGCACTAGAAAATATTTAATGTGATTTTGTGTGACACTCTGAAGAGAATATGCCAATGACTTGATCGAGTGAGTTAATGAGTTAAGAAGTAAAGGGTGCAAAAGTGAGGGCGGGAATAAAAGGACCCAGGAGTCTCATGGGTAGAATGGTGGAGTGTGCGAGAGAGCGGTGTTATGCTGCCTCATTTCAGTTTTAGAGCAGAGGCAGCAAGAATCTTAAGAAAAATAGCCATCAGTCCTTTATTATTGTTAAAGTCTCAGTGGGTTACATTTCACATCAGTGCACCAAATTCATTTTGAAAATAAATATCACATTCTAAAACTTTAAAGTAATTTGTGTATGATGCTAATTTATTGAATTTTGCAGAGCGATTAAATTTAGGTCATTACTTTGAATGCTACTTTCTGCCATACCCAACTGCAAAGTAGTAATTCCTACAGAGACACATTGTAAACATTGTTTCAGTGAGTACATCTCCTTCGCAAATGAAGCAATCCATGCCTGCATGCTGCAGTGTCAACAAAACGTTCAGGCATGGGTTGAATACGTGACAAGTAACATTAAAAATCACAAAAGTTCCCAGCAATGACCATGCCCGACAAAAAGGAGTCAAACCACTCAGCCTTGATATTCAGTGGCACTATCATCACCACAACCCCCAATGTCCTTGGGGGTCACCATTTCCAGAAATTCAAGGCCTATCCACCATCTACAAGGCACATGTCAGGAGTGTGATAGAATTATTTCCACTAGCCTAGATGAGTGTAGCACCAACAACACACAAGAATCTCCACACCAGGACAGAGCAGCCTGCCTGATTGCTGCTCCGTCAACCAACCTAAACATTCATTCCCTTCATCACCAGTACATAGCAGGTACTGCATGTACCATCTACAAAATGCACTGTTATTATCACCCCAGCTACTCCAATAGCATCTCCCAAAGCCATGCCATCTACCACCAAAATGGACAAGAGCAACAGGCACATGGAATACCACCATCTGCAAGTTCTGCTCTAGGTCGCACACCATCCTGACTTGGAAATGTTTCATCATTCATTGTCACTGGACTTGAATCCTAGAAATTCCTATCCAACAGAACTGAGAGAGTACCTTCAGCAGAAGGACTGCAATGGTTCAAGAAGACCCCTACTTTCTCAAAGACAATTAGGAATGGACATGAAATACCAGACTTGCCAGTGATGCCCAGATCTTGAAAACAAATAAACAAACATTTAATCCTCGTACAAATAGCAAAATAACTACAATATTTACAAAATTAGGAATTTATTTGTGCAAAAGCAAAATATGGTGAATGCTGAAAATCCGAAATCAAAAACAAAATATGCTGGAAATACTGAGCACATCAGACAAAGAAATAGAGATAATGTTGCAGGTCAGTGAGCTATTAACAGAACTGGGAAATATGGACATAAACAGAATTTGAGATCCAGAAAAAGGAGGAAATAAAAAGAAAGATTCGATATGATGCTCAACAGGAGAGATTAAATGACAAAAGAGATAAAGGTGTTATGGAACAATGAAGAGAACAGAACTTAGGTTGAAAGATGATATATATGTGGGAAGAAAAATGATTGGTGGAAGGTCTTCTGAATACCAGTAGACTGAAATAAAATTCCAGAAATACTAATTTTCTGAAATCATTGTACTGTGTTGAGCCTTGAAGGCTGTAGTATGCCTAGTTAGATAGACTGCAATATACTTGTCCTTCAACTGAGACAATTTCTTGCCTTCCAATCTATCATGGACCTTACCTTCCCTCTCAACATCTTAAAACCTGCTTATTTCTAACTTTGCCCAATGTATGGCGAATCTCTGGAATTCTCTGCCACAGAAGTGGGCTCATTGGAAAGTTTAAAGCAGAGGTAAATACATTTTTGAAAGATCAGTGAAATGAAGATCTGGTACAGAGATGGTGTTGAGGCCTCGGGTAAATCAGTCATGATCAAATTGAAAGGCAAGGTAGGCTTGAGGACCAGGTGGCCCACTACTCCTATTTTCTTGTGTTTTTAATCAGGATATTTGAATATGTGGCTCATATAGATACTTAAAAGAGAAAACAAAAACAACAGATTTTGTGACAAGATCCGTACTTGGATGAAGAAACAGAACAAAGATGACATAAAAATAAGATAGAGGAGTCATCTTTCTTTCATGTGCATATTTTATGCTCGAGTATCAGTATTCAGAAATGAATTGGATGAGAGAAAATGAACTATAGAACTGGTGAGTGGGAAAGGGATAAAAAGGAAAACACAAGTCTATGTCAGTCACTTTAAGATATCCCCAAGCCATACACACTATATTAAAACTATATGAATCCGTATCACATCATTACATCCACACAAGCATCAGTTACAGTACATCATTTGCAACTATTTTAAATGTATTTAGCTTTGCCTGAGAAACTGAAGTGTAAAGTCATACGAATTCAATTCATCAAAACAGTGCAAAGCTGCCTAAAGCCTCCCATCATTTCAGCAATGTAGTGAAAGCTGACTGCAGCCCAGCAAAACCAAAAACATATAGATACTCCGTTAACATTAATACTTAACTTCCATTTGGATGCCGGTGGGAGATGTTCTGTATAAAATCAAAAAGTGCCCACATCCAGCCTTCCCACATTGGTTGAGGTAGGTCACAGTTTCATGTCAATGTATTTAATGGAAGGATGCTCCTAAACATATTTGAGGTTTTCTAATTAGCAATTGTATTCATTTGCAAATATACTCAAAGTAGTGACTTGTTCAGCAATTGATTAATAATCTTTCAATGAGTTAACAACCTCGTTTAAAGATTTAGTGATACCTTTAATTCAATTAGTTTTGAAAATCTGAAAGTTTGAGTCGCCTGTGGCTTTCAAACTACTCATTCCATGAATGGGTATTATTCAATTTATTATTAGCATCCTTCACTGTTAGTAATCTTCCAAAAAAGATTTAGTATATTAATTGGATTTATTTTCTGCAGTGTATGTGCAAGACTCATTTCATTGCCTTTGGCTTTAGCAATATGGTTATCTCAATTACACTTGCAGTATTTTAGCTTTAAAACAAAAATGAAGTATGAATCTGTTGAATTGTACTTATGACTCAGTATCTGAGGGAAAAAAATCTCTCCTTTATGGAGAAAATTTTAATAAAGACCATTCTCAAACTTTGAGAATGGCATTTAACTTTCCTGTCAACATGTAAAGTCATTTAAAAAGGAAACATGATCTTGGCAGTCATGTAGCTTAGGTTGTAATGTATTTCTTCTGAAAACCTTGCTGCTTATTTTGCTTGGTGAATACAATTTTCCTACTTTGGTAACCAAGTTTAACGTTAAACAATAAATAGACATTCAATACATTTATGGTTCCTGACTTACTCACAGTGTAATTTGTATCAAGGCATAGCGACGGACTTGCATGTTATTTAAATTGATTTACTGTTAATATACCCCAGGGAAATGATAAATATACCATTAAGTTTAATTTCCTCTTCAATTAAGTACATCTGTTACTCAGTTTATTTTAGTTACTAAACCCAACTTCTAGTGGACTCATTGAAAGATTAAAAGATCAAAGTAGCTATATGGTGGGGAAATTTTAAATGCATCACAGACCTCACATTTACTTATTCCATCTTAAATTATTTATATTCTCAACCAGATAGAAAATTTAGCATCACTGAATGAATTTTTTATAATAACTTACTGGAAGTGGGTGTCATTAGCAAGGCCTGTATGAATTCACTTCAGCAGAAAGTAATTTCAAGGCAGCTCTTCTATGATGGAGTGGTGTTATATTTCCAGGTTAGAATTATATGACTTGGAGGCCAACTTGGAGATGGCGGTATTCCCATTTGCCTGCTTCCCTTGTCCCTAATTGGAGTATTAGGGTGTAGAAGGTTGTCTTTGAAGAAGCCTCAGCAAGTTGCTGTGGTGCATCTTGTGGATAGCACACACTACAGCCTGAGTGCACAGACAGTGAAAGAAATGCATGTTCAACATGCTTGAGTAGGGCATTCTTTTCATGTAGTATTCAACCTCTTCAGCTTTGTTGGTACTGCAATTATCCATCAGGAAGAGAGTTTTCCATCGTACTCCTGACTTTATACTTATGGATGGCGGAAAAGTTTTAATGGATCATGAGATGAATTAGTTACTGCTGGTTATCCTATCTCTGACCTGCTTTTGTTGCCATAGAACGTAGAGCTGGTCCAGTCACATTTCTGGACAACTGTGTTGCTGGATTTGAGTGTGATAATTCTACAGAGTGGCAGGTGCAAGTGGCCAGGACCTGGCATTTGTGTCCTAACTATTACTTGGCAATTGACAACCCAAACTCATATCCTGGTCTTGCTGTGTGTACACACAGACTGCTTCATTATTTCAAGCATCAAGAATGAACACAACAAACATCCTACTTGTGACTGTATTTGGATAAAACATCTTTGATGAACCAGCTGAAGATTATTAGGCCTACAGTGCTGTCCTGTGAAAACCCTGCAGTTTCTCCAACTGTCACAACTACCTTCCTTTACACAAGGTATGACTCCAGCTGGTGAGGAGTTTCCCTTCAATTGAGTTCAGTTATACCGGCACCACTCCATGCCACTCTTACTCGAGAGCTGTACTGATGTCAAGGCTACACATTTTCACCTCACTGGTGAGATTCAATCCTTCTATTCATATTCAAAGCTGAGCAACAATGAGGTCTGAAGCCACATCATACTGATAGAACCAAAACTGAGTATTGGGGACAAAGTTATTGATGAGTTAGGTGTTGCTTAATAACATTGTTGATAACTTTTTCCATAACTTTGCCAATGAGTCTAATAGGAGGGTGATTTGCTGGATTAAATTCATTATTATTTTTGTATACAATGAATATGTGAACTATTGTACTGTAACAGCCCTGAGGAGTAGCTAATTCTGGTGTCAAATAGTAAGTGCTCACCTCTGCACAAGAATATTATCAGCTTCTTAATGTTTTCTGTCAGCATATCATATAATTATTTCCATTCAATTATTTTTAGTTTCCAAAAATCTATTGAACTTAGAGTTGATAAATTATTAAATTAGAGTTGGTAACCCTTCATAATTCTTCAACTGTGTTGATCCAGTTGAATACTGGTGATTGTGCGTCAGAAATTTGATCCATTAAGCTTCATGGAAGAGATCAGGTCATCCCTACCACACTGGTCTATGTATGCCTTCAATCCAATGTATCATCAATGACTCTTAATACCCTCTGGAATGGATTAGGAAACCACCAATTGCATTTTTGTTTAAAAAAAGGTGAATAGTAAGACAGTTGGATGACAAATTGACAATGACCAAAGCAAAATATCAAGATTTGATATGTGTAATCTCAATCAGGCAAAATTTTAATAATAACATCTAAGAATAGTGACAACTTGGGAGACCTACCCATTGATTAATCAACCAACAGTGGGATAGAGATGCAACTATTCCAGACTCATTCTCAACCAACCTCAACAACAATTCCAGACCTTTGAATTCTAATGGCTTTATACAAAACAGGATTTGGAACTCTCCTAATAACTACCTACATCACCACAAACAGAGTCATTGTCATCCTTACCATTTCCACTTAACTAGCAGAATTGGAATACAATAGCAGTAAATGATACAAACAAAAAGGGGACAGGGTGGGGGGGGGATGTGGGGAAGAAAAGAACAAAAGGTGTGCGATAAGAGTGGAAGGTAAAGAGAGGTTAAATGACACAAGAGAATGAAGGTGTAAGGGTGGTAATGGGACAAATAAAGAAATAAAAAATTGGTTTGGAAGAGGTGAAAATAGGAGGAACAGTGCTTAAAGAAAATGTCATGGACACGGATTATCAACATTACCCAAAGTTGTCCAGAGGCTTAGTCAGAAAATGAGTTACTATTCCTTGTGCTTATGTTGAGCTTCATGGAAACAGAGGTGGTGGTTAAGGACAAGAGAGGTCAGAACTGGACAGAGAATTAATGTGACTGTTGAATTAGTTCAGTGTCATATTTGCAGAATGAATGGAAGTATTCCATTAAGTGAACACCCAACTGTCCATTTGTCTCCTCTGTGTAGAGGAGAACACAAGACAATGCCAATTATTATCAAAATGGTCAAGTGGATGATCTGATATCTTTCTTACCTAGGTCCTTGTTATTATGGGTACTTATATCAAGTCAATTCATATCACTTTAAGTTTATATTAATAGACACCCGAGTGGACTAGGCTCAGTAAAAGCTATGAACTCTGATAACATAGTAAAACTGCACAAGAACCAGCAATCACCTTTGTAGAAATGTTCTTGTACAACAATAACTGTCATCTGTCCAGCAATATGCAAGACTCCCCTGATACAACCCATCCTCCCAAAAGGAGATAAGTTGACTTGGCCAATTATTGGCAGATTTGCCTCCTCCAACACAATTGTTAAAGAGATAGAAGGAGTCATCATTGCCATCACCAAGTAGTATCTACTTGCCAACCATCTGCTCACTGATATTCAATTTTGTTTCCATCAGAACTTCAAAGCTTCAGACTCCAACACAATCTTAGTCCAGATGCAAGACTGAATTCTAAAGTAATGCAAGTAACTATGCTTCATACTAAAGGGTCCTTGGACTGATATGGCACCAAAGAACACCGACGAAACTCAGTGGCTGGAATTATTTCCAATTCAGAGAAAATACTTGAGGCTGTTCAAGTTAAATCATTAGAATTCCAGAATATCACTACATGCTTAATCCAAATATCTTTCCTTTATCATGCTTGAATTTTTCAGCTGCCATTGTTAGTAATTGAAAGGACACCCAGGAACTTAACAGAATGTTTTTTTAAAAATACACACCCTTTTTATAATGTCAGTTATATATTTGCTTTAAGAATGTTGCTTTCAAAATGTGTAATATTTGCATAGACTGCTGACCAATCACATTTATTTGTAGATGGGTAACAGACTCTGCTCATCAGCAACTAGACAGGGAAAAACCATGAAACAGTAAAAACTTGGCAGTGAAAGCAAATTGGATAGTTCAGATATTACTGTTGGCACCACCAATTTAGTTGCAATTTAATATAGATACTAGAAGTTGATGCATTTGCCTACAGCTTTTCTGAACAATGGAAAATACCCAATTTTACAAAACATTGATAACACTTCAAGTCCTGATCTTAAAATGGTGCTCTTCAGTGAAAATTCCTCAATGTTCACCTGCAGCTTCTCAAGCAGTGAAACAGTCCATGCTGGTTCTCAGCAAGAGTTTCACAACTGGACTGCGTTTGATAATTCAACAAAAATAAAATTCGAATCACATAACAGTTAGTGATTGAAATGAACCCATCTTCCTTTCATAAGTTCAGGATATCAGAGGTACAAACCAAGATTCCATAAGTGGGTCAACCATTGTTTCAGAGTATGGAAACAGTTATCAAGATCAACTTTCTAGTTTTGCAATCACAGTCCCAAGATAATCTGTTAAAATCTATATTAATCATTTACCTTTTAAATGTGAAGACCTGATTGTGTTCTCTTTCTAAATATGATTCAGTTCAATGAGGCTTGCACAAATAATTAACTACTCTAAATCATAAAGCCATCTTTACACCCAAAACCTCACCCCTGCAAATTGCCATCTTTTTGAAGAGATTATATCTGAAACTTCACATATTATTCTAAAAGCAGATGTACTAATGAGATATTTGAATCTTTAGGATTTGAGATACCTTGTTAATGACAATGACCTGACACTTTAATCCAAATCATGAAACATAGCAGCTTACATATCTTGCTGGGAATATGCATAAGCAATCTTTGATGATCACTTACAATCACAACTTCAATTATTTTCATACAAGAGTAACAGAATGTGGATTTAAGAAATAATGATAAAAAGGGGGGGGGAAACTCAATCTCCTCTTTCACACAAATGCCAAATTACCAACAGAATACTTATTAATATTTAGAGCTGCTGAGCAATGTAAACAAGATCGGCAATTAATCAATTTTAATCATATGGTTAAAATAAAAAGAAAAAATGTATTTAATTAATTACACTTCATGAGATATTTTTGTACTTTCCATATTTTTGACATTTCAAACACATTGGTAATTTAATTCACTTTTAATGTTTTTTTTAATTTTCAGAATGCCTTTGACATGCATAAACATTTGTAACCTTTTTGACAAGTTTGACAGCCAGCTAAGCCATCTGGTGCAGCTTTGCTGTCTGTCAAAGATTTGTCTGCATTCACCAGCTCACATTTCCAAATACTCTCCACCACGACCTTCCGCTGAGTGAGGCAGTGATGTTGGGATAACTTTAGGAAGGAAGCACTCGCTAGGTAAATCCATGTAAAGAGAGTACAAATATAGTGGAGGTCAGTGCAGGGCACTTCCCACTCACTGTTGACCCAAAAAAAACTGTGCCAACATTCTCTTGTCTTTTGTCAAGATGTGCAAATAACTTGAGTGCATAAAAACATGTTAATTTATATTTGCTTTAGATTCATAGAGTCATACAGTATGGAAACAGGTCACTTGGCCCAACTCATCTATGCAGATCAAGATGTCCATCTATGCCAATCCTATTTGCCTGTGATTGCCCATATCTTTTCCTTTCCTATCCATGTACCTGTTCAAATGTCTTTTAAATGTTACCATGTCCTCTGGCAGCTCGGTCCGCACACCGACCATCTGGGCTGTGTGAAAAAGTTGCCTCTTACATGCCGTTTAAATCTTTCCCCTGTTACCTTAAACCTATGCCCTCTAGTTTTAATCTCCTCTACCATGGGAAAAAGAATGTGACTATCTACCCTATCTATGCCCCTCATAATTTTATAAAATCTCCAAGGTCATCCCTCAGTTTCCTTCACTCCAGGAAAAACATTCACAACCTATCCATTCTCTACTAATATCTCAAGCCGTCCAGTTCAAGCAACATTCCTGTGAATCTTTTCTGCACCCTCTCTAGTTTAATCATGTCCTTCCTATAGCATGGTGACTAGAACTACACATAATCACAGCTCTCCTCACAATTAGGATCATATTGATGTTTCGGGAATGAAAACATATCATTAAAAACTATATAATTGCAGCAATATTTCCCATCTGAACTAGATGGGTAATAATATAACAAAAATTGGCAAGAGTCTATGCCTGACTTTTACTCCTGAGTTGTACATGTGAACATGAGAACTTGCAAGCAAGGATCAGGAAGAATCCATAAATCCCTCATCTGCTCCAACATTCAATGAGATCTGGCTGATCCTACACCTTATTTACATCCTTATCCGCTTCCCATTTCCTTACCTCTGATTTATTACCTCTGTTTACTTACCTCTGTTTATTGTGCATACAATGACAAAGCATCCACAGTCCTTTAGAGTACAGAATTTCAAAATTTATCTGAATCCTTGCATCATGTCCCAAAGCTCTCAACTTTGTCAATGCGGCCACCTGTAATCCTTCTAAACTCCAACAAGTTTAGGCCAACCTTACTCAATACATGTTCACTTGAATCTACATTGCACTGACTTCAAGCCAATATACATTTCCAAGATAACTCACACCTGTACATCAAGTAGCATTACTGAAAAGAATACTCAAAAGACTGAGCTGAAATAGCACATTGTTCCCATTCATTGTGTAAATAAACACTCAGTCTACTCTGGTGAAGACTGGGAGTTTACATAAGGAAAAGCCTTCTAAAGAAAATTGAGAGCTATGGGCCAATAAGTGGAGCAAGTTTCCTTACCAGAAGTAGTATTCCAGGTCAAATTTTCACATTCAAACTTGAATGCAATTCAAGTGTCCATTTTTCTATTCTCCTGAAGAACGTAAATACCTGAAAATGATTTTCAACTTGGTTTTCCTTCCAAGAATTCTCCTAATTATTTACATTTCCTCACTTTACACATGGTGTGCTTATAGATGTCAATGAACTTGATTATCAGTATTCCCGAAACAAAAAGGATTCAATACAATTTAATTTTAACATGTTATATTTGTATTGCATCCTGAGACACTTCACATGATTGCTATCAAACAAAATTTTGACATCAAGAAGATCAAGAAGTCAGAATTAGAGAAGATATGCAGGAGGAGATTACAGAAAGTGGGAGAGCCACACCTAGTATGAAAACAGGATGAGAATTTTCATAATCAAGGAGCTGATTGAGGAGGAGTCCATGATGGCCATTAGCACCGGGGTGACAGGTGAACTTGATTTGGTCTGAGTTAGGTCACTGGCAGCTTAATAGTCTTAGATAAGACTGTAGAGTGCAAGGAGTGCATTGGAACAGTAAAGTCTAGAAGAAACAAAGGCACAGATGACAGTAAATGGATGACAGATCTATTGATTCAAAATTATCAATCTCACACTTTATTGAATTTACCAAATGGAATTCTAAGTTTACCAACTGACATTTGAGTACAATTAGGTTTTAATTATTCAATGGATTAGCAGGAAGCCTGGTCCAGTTTGAGAGATCAGTCTCAATACCTCACACCGAACAGACACCTTGCCACACTTGGCTAGCACCAAGCCTGCACAGTATCTAGCTGCCTGGCTGGATCAGAAGGGTGTTGGTAGTTAGGGGTATTGAGGTTGGTGAAGGTGGGATGATTAATCACAGGGAAGTAGCTGCCTCCATTAATCATGTGGGATCTCAATAAGCCCAAAATTAAACTGTTAAATTTACCATTAGGCTGTGACACCAGGCAACAAATAGGGGAATGTCCAAGCTGCATAATCTAGCCAGTTGTGTCCCCAAAGATCATCCAAGGTTTTACCAAGTTGTAATGCATCCTGTTTCGAATGCTGCCAGCATATCAGCTACAAGAACATGGCAGTAAGTTATTTGTAGAAATCTTTGAGTATCACCACAGCTTTTCTGCCCAGCTCATCCTTTGGCAAAACTTCCCCCACTTTTTATCTCAATGCTGAAAAGATGTTTTACCCATCTACTGAAGTAATCACTCCACTAATTACTGGTCCAGTTAAAGAAAGACCAGCCTTGTTGTGAATACTCAGTAAGGCATACACATGGAATCCAATGCTATTCATATTAAATGCAACTGATTATACTTCCTCTTCTATCTCTTGACCCTGCCAAAATAAACACTTTGAGGAAGGTCAATAAATAGCGCCATTTACAAGTTACACACTGGTGTCATCTACATGTCTGCCTCGTGTCTCTGCCTCTTATAGGTCTATAATGTTCAATATTTTGAATGTTACAAAAGGAGGATAAATCCTTTATGCTATTAGCAATTGTTTTTACTGCATGACCTATTGGGAGGCTGGTACTTGTCCCCTAAAGTTGGATTTGTTTAACTAAATATTGTCGCCGTGGGGATAGCTACATAAACTTGTCTTGCTCACAGCTACAGTCTCTAGAGAAAAGCTTGAATCAGATCCAAAATCATTTGTCTAGATGAATTTTTTAAGTATATGTAGGGCACTACAGCTGGACTTGCATGTCCTTTTGCTTTTGCAAATGGTCCACACAAGAATCAGATTGGGCCACCATACTAAAGTCTCAGACAGTTGGAAATATAGACATGGCTTGAACTTGCATTACTCTCAAACCTCAATCTTCACAATTCCACAGATCTCAGCAATTGAAAAATTATATAATTTCAAATAAGTCCTTAATCTGAAACAAGATTCATTGTGCCTTGTTATTCAAATGCTTTGTATTTAAATAACTTCCCGAATGTTCCCAACTGTGTTGAAAAGATTTCTGTTCCATTAACACATCCTGCAAAATTCCAGGTATGAAATGAGGTGTCAACTTCAGAAGGCAATACTTTACACAAATCACATGGGAACAGAGGAGGGAAAAAAAATAGGTCACCTAAATATATTTCACATTAGAAAAAAAAATGGCTAAGAGACAAATGTTCCAGATAATCTAACTGGCTCCTAATTATTTCTGCAGCCCACATGTGAAGGGAGTAGTTCAATCAAATGCAGCTTTACTAATATTAGATTTAAAGCTACACTTCCCTTTAAGATTAAAAAATATAATTCCAACCTACTTTTTTGGGACAAAAGTATTATATCAAATTAATACATGCACAATGAAGGTATTCAATATCTTTTTTTGTACTTTTGTCACTCAGGTATTAATCAGTTTACAAGAAATGCATTAACAGCTACAAACTACAACAGAAGCATCAAATCAGACACTTCAGTAAGTTCTACAAAACCCCATAGATCCAAACCAATGAGACACATGGATAAAGATACGTCTTGTTATATCCGCTAAATATGCAATACATGGTTACCAACTAAGTTTCCCTCATGAGGAGCTCTGCAAGTCCTACTTCAGGCTATTTGAATGGAAGGTAGTATATAGTTACTTAATTGCTTAAATTTCCCAAAATTCATGTAGTGAAAATAAAATATATTCTGCTGTACACATAAATTTATTGATAGGGCATTGGCCAGGATGACCCATTTTTTGGATGGAAGCATCTACTAGTGCGGTGCTAAAGGTGCCTCTCTGACATTGTTAAAGTGATATGAAGGTAACCTAATTTCCAGTTATAAATAAGCCTGTGAACAGGGAGCAATTACAGCACTGCGGAATAGTAGGACATGACTTTGTAATTGTAGTCCCCATATCACTGCATTAGCCAATCCTTGTCGTGCTACCATGGGAAACATTGAAGTGTAGGCCAGTCATTTTCCAACTGATGGGAATGTAACTAGGTTCTCCCATGTACATCTCAGCAGCTGGCTTACAATAGTACTGGAAGCTACAAATACAACTGCAAGTCTTCAATCACAGTTAGTCTGTGACCTAGATATTCCAGGGAAAAATATATCACGAAGTTCCATCCAAAATGACAACAACCACTGAGGGTCTGCATTCAAAATGAATGTGCCCATTTCTGGGTACGAAGTGTGCAAAAAAATTGCAAATTTAACAGAGCAGTCACCTGCACCTTAACCAAAACACTATTCAGGCCACAGCTAAATTGGACATAGCCTTATTCAAGCATTTTAGGGGGCAGGAAGACATCTGCATTCCCCACAATACTGCTGCCATCTCACCCTCCAGTTCACCACCACCTCTTCAGGTGTACCTGTGGGGCTTAGATTCAGCAGAAAATACCCTGAATCATGAGCACAGCCTAATTTTATGTTCCATTGATGACCATTGCAATCAGTTTCTTGATCAATAGGTCACGTTAAAAATACTCCCAGACCATTCATTGTTTGAACAAATAAAGGAAAAAAAATCAATGCACCAACCAATCCTTTCCCTCTTCTTTGGTCAAGAAGTTTGCACTTGCACCTTGTCCCCCTCGATCATCCATTTTGTGTGCTTCAATAGGTTTGCTGGGGAACTAATTCTAAAAGTGTGTTATTCTTTGTGTGTAAAAAGGTAAAATTTGAGTTCTCAAAATTAATTCCACCTCCCTAGTTTTGAAAGAATTAACTTATTTAAAGTAAATTGTTAGATCTTGCACTAGGGTAACAGAGGAAAGTCTCATTTATATCAAGCACAGTTCTGCTAAAATTGCAATGATAACCTCTGGGCCACCATGATAATGACCAAGCAACAACATTTAATACAAACTGATTCAACCTTCTGGATTGTTCCTCTTGGACCTTCATCATTAAATTCTTTTGATAGTAGGGTATTTTTAAACAGATTCAGTTTGTGTTATGTACAAATGCAAACAAGAGGTACAAGTCATGTAATATTTTATCCCTTGTTTGATACACAACATTCCTTTGTAAAATAATAGTTCAAGAGATTAGTTGATGTTAGAAATGTAAAAATGTATTTATTCTGTGAAAGAGGTAAAATAGCAAATTTTTTTTAACTTCAAAAATATGTTACATTTATTTTCAACTTCACAATTCACAAGCACTTCATTGGCCTGTTGAAGGTTTTGAAAGGGTTGTAACAAGTACTTCCTAATAAAGTCAAACAACAGAAAAACAGGCCATTCAACCCACTACATCCACGCCAATCAGTGGGCACCCATCCATATTTATCCCATCTCCTGGTACTTGGCCCATAGCCTTCAAAGCCTTGGTGATGCAATTGCTAGCCTGAACATCTCGAAAATGTTGTTAGCATCTCTGCTTTCACCACTCTCTCCGGCAATGCATTCCAGGTACTCACCACTCTCTGGGTAAAAAAAAAATTCCCCTGAGATCCCTTCTAAATCTCTTACCTCGTATCTTAAATCTAATTTTATTTACCTCTGATAAGGTGAAAAAGATTCCTGCAGTGTGTACCCTTCATAATTTTATACATTTCAGTCATGTCCTCTCTTAACCTTCTCCATTCCAGTGAAAAGAGTCCTAGCCTCTCCAGTCTCTCCTCATAACTAAAATGCTTTATCCTAGGCAACATCCTGGTGAATCTCCTCTGCACCCTCTTCAATGCTATTGAATCTTTCCTAGAATGTGGTGACCAGAACTGCATACAGTACTCCAGCTGATAACTGACCATGTTTTATAAAGTTGGTGCATAACCTTCTTGCTGTTATATTCAATGCCCTGACTAATTACGGCCAGTATCCCTTGTGCTTTCTTAACTATGGCACCAACATCTGCTACCACTATCAACAATCTTTGGACTTCCACTCTAAGGTCCCTCTGATCTTACCATTCATGGCATATGTCCTAGCCTCGTTAGTACTGTAAATGCACGTCCTTCTTTAGCTAATGCAAATGCCACCAATAGTTAAAACTACAACTTTAAAAAAAATTGAAAACTTCAAATTTACCTTG
>JARFYF010000094.1:15880838-15893322 GCA_030265395.1 Rhina ancylostomus | reverse complement strand
ACTTGTCTTCAGGATGAGAACCACCCCCCCCCCCCCACCACCTGCAACTCTGAAGTGTGATAGTCCCATTCCCGTAACTATGATAGCAGTGAATTTTGTAATCAATGTCAGCCATCGAGTTTGCAAGCTACAGTTTCAAATTCCCTGATCTCGGGATCTTTACAGAGGCCTGTCAGCATCAACTTGTTTTTCTTGATAAAATGATAAGGGATTTTGTTTTATTACAATAATAGTGTCTTGGGGAAGTTGTATTTTAAAATTTACTCGCTTCTTTCTGTGGATTATTTACACAAGTCATAAATTAGGTCCTTCTGATTCAATTTTTGCCCTGAAGTAATTAGGGCACATTTACACACATTGATGATTTCATTACATGCACAAATTACAACAGGGAAAAGTAACCTGCATTATGGAAATTATGAAAGAAGAGCCCAAACAATTTTTTGACAGAGGGGACTTCAACACAAAATGGGTGCCAGCCCTTCAAAACAAGAGCAATATGCATTTTATGCACAATTTACAAACAAAAAAACTGGGACAAATGAGCCCTATTTCTAGGCAATAATGGTAATGATGTGAAATTGTGATCGCCTGCAAAATTCCTACTCTGTTTCTTTCTTAAATGATTAGAGAGATTAAATCAGCACCTTTGTTTCATTTAATTCAGTGTTGATTGCGCTGGTTGGATAACACAAGACATAACTGAATGTATTTCTGCTCTACATTAGGCAAATACCGAGTAGAAAATTACTTTACATATCATTTACTCTATGGGCAGAGTCAAATCACTGCTGAGGCATTCAGCTTGGCTCATTTGGCAGCATCTTCTCCATTCCACAGCTATAAGCATACTCTAGACCAAAGTCCTGGTGTCTGCATTGTTTGAGTGTTGTCCTACAGAAGTCCCATTAAACTAAAGGCATCATCTGTATCCTCTGCCTGTTCTAACAAATGTTTAAGGTACAATGACACTATGTGAAGAAATGCAGAGTTCTTAGCCCACAAGGCTGAAAATGATCTCATGTCACAGATGTTCAGCTTATAATGAATGCAAGAAGTTTCATCCTCTGCTCTGCGACCTCCTTTGAAATTTTCTGAATCCTATGAGGTTTCACCTACCAGGGGCATGCCAATCTGTAGACAGCCACGTCTTCAACTAGAATCATTGTGTGAACATTTATACTTTCCTAACCATTTAGAAAAACCTTGCACATGCACATGAAAAATACTAAAATAAATCTACTTGACAGTAAACTACTGAGTCCCAAGACAGACCCAAAGGGATTTTCAATCTTGTTCATACCTTTATCATCACCATGGACATAATAATGTGATTACATTAATTGTTTTGAGCATTGCTATTCTGCTGTTTGACACAGAATAATTTCATTAAAAGAATGACATGTTGTCTTGCTAATAAAAAGCATCTGAGTACAGTTATTCTAAAGCAACCCATAATGAGTAAAGGAAGCTTCTATTCACAGCTTTCAATATTCTAAAAGGAGTAAAACTTGCACTGATGGAGGTCAGTGAAACTAACCATTCAACCAAATGATAAGATAAAGAGAAAATCATTTTTTTTTAAAAGGTTATTTTTGGTGCATTTCACCAGAATTTTATAAACATTTTATGAAACTAGATTTCATTTTAAAATTATCAATCATCTTGAGCATGAAGTCATGTAATTCATAACAATCCCCTGATGACTACTAAGTTATGCCATACTCATCATCGAGGCACAAATTTGTTTCCCAATTTGATGGGCAGGGTTGAAACATTTCAACAGGCATCTGTACTAGAGAAGGAAAATAATCAAAAGGACTGTCATGTTTATAGTGCCCCATCATTACCCAGAGATTACTGACTGAAACTGTTGGATACAGACATTGGACAACAGCTGCCAGGCTTGACAATGAGGTCTTTCAATTAAGATGGCTTCTCTTTAGACTTCTAAATGAAGAATGGTTAATGCAGTTGGGTGACAGCAGACTGCTGGCAGTCTCCAAAACTTACCCCATCAACAGTCAGCACATGTAGAAAAAATGAAATAAAAAGGAAATGGATAAATCAAGTGACTTGTTTATGCAGTTTCATCAGATCTTCATGGTACTTCAAAGTCAATATGTATTTGAACAGAGTAGGCTCCAACAGAGCTATTCATTACTCATAAATGGATTAAACAATTTGTGATTACATCTTTCCATAAGACAGTGGAAACTGTTTAGAGTGAATTCTGATTTAGTGACATTCTGTTTATAGTGAAAAATTCCAATGTCCCAGTTCACTGTTTATATGAAAGCAAGCATTGCAACGAAGGGACCATATTACATGCTTATAGAATCCGTTAGAATACTTGTTTCCTATTATTTAACCCAGAATGGTTCATAGACATCAATGCCTCTGATGATAAAACGCTTAAACTCTCTCACAGATACTAACATAGGATAACTTTTGTTCAGGGTTTTATAAATGAGAAAGCAATACAACATCTCAGGATTGTAACCTTTCAGGAAAAGCAAACAGAATGTTAGAAATGAACAAAAAAATGCAAATGCTAGAAATCAGAAACAAAACAGAAAATGCTAGAAACACTTAGCAGGTCATGCAGCGTTTGCAGAAAGACAAACAGAGGTAAAAACCTGAAATGCTAACTCTGTTCCTCTTTCCGCAGATGTGGCCTGACCTACTGAGTGTTTCCTGTATTTTGTGTCATTGTTTTAAGATGCTTGAAATGTGTTTCCTGTATTTTGTGTCATTATTTTAAGATGCTTGAAATGTTTGGGATATGGGACTTTGGGTCACAGCTTTAAATAAATCTAAACAGAGCAACTTTGTGTTAGCTTCTATAAACAAACTTGAACTTACAAGTGTTCATGTAGTTCAAATGGTAACACTTTCACTTGAATTAAAAGCATACATGTTCAAACCTTACTATAGAATCCAACACATATTCTAGGGTCACATTTACTGCAATATTATTGGATGACACAATAAGTCAAGGCACTATCTGGCTGCTCAATTGATATCAGATGCAGGGAAAAATAAGGAACAACCCTTGTATTTCTCCCTAAAGCAAAGCGATGTAAAGCGATAAAAACAGATTATCTAATGCTTTTGAGAGCTTGTTGTGCACCAATTGATCAGTGCATGCACATACAACAGTAAATGTCAATCAATTTCTCCCTTATTAAAACAGTCAGAAATTAAACCAAGAACAAATGAAAGAGCTTCCAGGGGAAGTCAGCATCTCTTATTGCGACTTTCTTCCATACAGTCTGTCTCTGTACACATTGTTGTAGCCCAGAGAGCAGTCACACAACATAATCCTTAAAGAGTAACAGCAATAAAGCAACAATTTTTGTCCATAAATTCATATTACATGCAACATTTGCATATCAAAAATGTACTGATTAAGCATTAACTACCTGTATTTGTTCTTGCTACTTTCTTCATGAATAATGATCTGCTAACAGTAAAATTCCTGAGGTAGTGAAAAATTGTTTTAGTGAAACTCGTGTCCTGCTATGTTCAACTATAAACAAGTGTGACACACAAACCTGCTTATTATCAGAATTAGTAAGGCACAATAAACAAACACTGGGATGTCCAAGAACTCTTGTCGGGGCTTAGACAAATTGCTCATACAAATCAAATGCATGGCTTAAAGCTCAACATTTACAAACAACCATTTTAAAGAAAATAATCCACTTGAAAGACACAAACTGTTTATATATGTAATATGCTATTCATGTACTTTTAAAAAGATCTGCATAAAATACATTAATTTTGCATCATGTTGTTCATAGCCAACACTGCATCAGCAGTTAATATCTTGCATTGTACAACTCAGGAGTAGGAAGGAGGTGACTCAGCCCCTTGAGTCTGCTCTGCCACTGAATAAAATTGTGTAAAATCTGACTGCAAGCTCGACTCCACATTCCCACCTAATGATAACCTGCGACCCCCTTGCTTAACATGAATACATCTTACTCTGCCTTAAAAATATTCAAAGACACTGTTTCTCTGCCATTACATCATTTTATGCATCACCTCATTGCAAATAAACAAATCAATATTACATTTCCTACTGGGGTTGCTCTCAAAAGCTCAACACACAATAAGGTGCTTTACTTTGCAGTGATATTTCAAAGAAAAACATGCACAAAATAAGCCATTTGTTGCAAGGACATCCATAAGCAAACTGTCCATTAAAACAAAGATTGGCACAGCAGAGCCAGTACTTCACCTGTTCAGTGCCACAAAAAGAGCTGAACACTACAAGCAGGTGCCTTCCAAAAGGGTCTTGGAATAGCTATTATGGCAAAGACACATACAAGGACAAGGACAACTTTGACAGTAGTAGATGCATGCGGGAAATTGGAACTACTTGCTCTGATATTTGGGTTTGAGAAATTCTCAAATACATACACGGGACATTTGTACATGTGCATACAAAGTGATTTTAAGGAAGAAAATCCACCCAGCCCAAAAGAGCCTACAGCAACTGATTTTGTGCTTACTGACATAAGATACTTACAATCCAGACAGTAAAATATACGTCAGAAATAAGTCATGCATTTTTTCCAGCAGGAAAAACAAATCACAGACACATAAAAGTGGACTAAATACACTGAAGAATCTGTTTATTTAAAACCATTGATAAAAGAAGCTGTGGCAAGGTACATCACTTGATTCAACACACAAGATTTGCATGCCTCTACTGTGAGAGGAGAGCCAAAGAATCAGCAGCAGCATGCACTCACTCTAGCCCTGTTCCTCCACTTTCGCAATAGGCTCGGCAGTTCTGAGGGATTACTTCTTAGGGGTGACAGAGTAGTGAGTGGTGCCAGAACCTATGAGGAAAGAAATGCTGGAGCACATACACTAATTACATCTGGAAGAGAATGATTGATGAAAGCATGTGAATCTTTTTATTTGCCAGGAATGAATGTGAAAATGAAAAACATCACAGAAAAATGTGCTTTGTGCTGATCTGTGGAGGCAAAGTAACAAGACAGACCCGTTCTTAAACACATGGTTACTGAATAAATCATGGACAATGGCAGCAACAGATCCTTCACAGTTGAGGTCAAAAATCATCTGGTAATGTTTGATTATTTTTCCCAACAATTCAATCACAACTTCAGTGTCATTTACATGCTGAAGGTCCAGTTTGCCAGACTTGGTATTCTAGACGAGGTTGTAACAGATCCATGTTCACATCTTGCTATGGATGTGTTTGCAAAGTTTGTAACCATCAGGGAATTCGCTCATAGAACACTGTTATCACATTAACTACAACCAAATAGAAAGGGGGAGAATGCTGCTTAAAAAAAAAGCCTATCTACTTCCATAAAAGTAAAGAAGCATGCACAGATGCATACCTCAGACTCTTGGCATGTGCCAGGGGTTCATTAACAGCCCAATCCAGAGACTGATAAAGCATTGACACAGAACATTATTGCCAATATCTGCAAGCTTACTGAAGCTAAAAACCCAACTGGAATAAACAGACAAAGAAGACAAAGTATTATTCCTAATACAGGATAGGGATCACTTGAGAAAAACTGTAAAGATGTTTGGAAATGAAGGTGATGACAAGCTAACAGAAGATGTACCATATCATCTGCTGCAGGCAAGAACATTGCAGCTCAACCAGGGCAAAATGAATGACAATCAATCAATGACAACCAGACCTGGGTGAACAGTTCTTCCAAAGGATGCAATGGATCTTGTGCTGGATTACATATGCTGTTGGATTGGAAATTTGTGCCCAAATTTTGAGGGCATCACAACAGTTTACGTTAATGTAAATTTATTTTCATTTTGTTTAAGAATACTGGGACTGTGGACTCTGTTTGGAACATTCATATCAGAACATTTTTAAACAAATATAAAAAGGTCCAAGAGATATAATGACATTTCCTGGTAATACAACAATTGTAAGCAACAAGTGCTGCCGAGATGGAGGATGATCACATTGCAGGCTTATGACTTGCTCAGAAATAACAGTACTTGAAAGGACTCCATAGAATGCGACAAAAAGTACTTTAAAGTGTAGTTACTGGAGACAACATAACACGAGAGGCCAACTTCAAAATTTTAATTTCTATAATGCAATTTCACCTATCAAACTTTCAATGAGAATCTCTTCCTCTTTCCCAGGTATTTCTGCTGTCTTTTTCTCTCTCACTCACAGATACCAGCTGCTTCGGCCCACTGCCTTGGTCCCATTCGTGTTCTGTATCAAACATGCACACCAATCATTACTCTGTCATTACAACAACACACTTGTATTGACTCAACAGTATACTTTGTCTCACATGCTATGACACCTCACATTCATACTCCTCAAATCAAGTCATAGAATGGACAAAGACCATTCAGCCCAACTCATCCACAGTGACCAGACAACACCCTTCCATGTTAATCCCATCTCCCAACACATGGTCCACATGGCCTTCTATTCCTCGGCATATCAAGTGCTCATCCAGACACTTCTTTCAGCAACCATGCTTCAACCACTCTCTCCTGTAGTGCATTCCAGGTACTTACTGCTCTCTGGGTAAAGGAGGTCCCCCTCAGGGCCCCTCAAAATCTCTTCCTCCTTGTTCTAAATCCATGTCCTTTAGTTTTATCTACCTCTGATTATGGGGAAAGATTTCCTGCAGTCTACCCTATCTATACCCCACATAAAATTTTATATACCCAAATCACGTCCCCTCTTAACCTTCCCCTCTGCAGGGAGAACAGACCTAGTTTCTCCAGTCTCTCCTCATAATTGAATTGCTCCATCCCAAACAACATCCTGAGTGAATCTCCTCTGCACCCTCTCCAGCATTATCACATCCTTCCTGTATCACAGTGACCGGAACAAGTACTCCAGCTGAGGTCTGACCAAGGTTTTATGAAGTTGGAGCATAACCTACCTACTTCTGTATTCAATGATCTGACTAATGAAGGCCAGTACCCCACACACCTTCCTAACCACATTATCTTACCTGCGCTACCACCTACAAGGACTTCTGTATATCCAGGGTCCATCTGTCCCACAATCTTCTCTAAGACCCTATGGTGCATGTCCTAGCCTCATTACTACTCCCAAAATGCATCACCTCAACAGTTGCTTGGATTAAATTCCATCTGCCATTTTTCAGGCCATTTCACCAACCCAGAGATCTCTCTCTGCATTCCATAGAATCATCCAAGGAGGTCACAATATCAAGTCTGCTCAATCACTTCTCAGTGTTGTTTTTCATTGCAGGCAAAGCTTGCCAGATATATATGCTGGTACTATAAACAATCTGCTGGAGGAACATCCCAGGTTGAGCAGCATCTGTGGGAGGAAAGGACATGTCAGGTCAAAACTCTGTGTTGGTTCAGCTGACTGGACGGGCCCATCTTGGGTAAGAAGCTTGACACCTCTGGAGGGGAGAGTGCTGGACTCATGGGTAGTTAGGACAGGTGAGCCCCTGGCCCAAGAAGCTGAGGGCCTCCAAGATCCATCACAGAGGAATTCAATGTACCCAAGCACAATCTCACTCATCAATGCAAGTAACTTTACCCACAGGGGATGTACCTACATCCAAGAGAGCTTATGTTCAAGCCCTCTAAATGAATGGAACCAATGAGATCAAGGGCATGGAGAGATGGCAGGAATAGGGTTATGATCCTAATGTGCCATGATCATATTAACCAATAGAACATGTCTGAAGGGCCAAATGGTTTACTCCTGCTCCCATTTTCTTTGTAACAAATTAAATGTGGACATTGGTTGGGTGCAAGCAACAGTCTACGGTACACTCATCACTGAGCTGCTCTTGGCCAAGCAAACACCTCAACTGAATCAAAGATTTAACTTTACAGGAAGTCCACTTATTAATACTTTCTTCACAACCTAACACAATTTTACATTAACACATATATTTAAGGTATTTTTTTATTAATCACATGTACATCAAAACACAGTGTGAAATACATCTTTTGAGTAGAGTGTTCTGGGGGCAACCCGCAAATGTTGCCATACTTCCGGCGCCAACATAGCACGCCCACGCCTTCTGAACCCGTACGTCTTTGGAAGGTGGGAGGAAACTGGAGCACCCGGAGGAAGCCCATGCAGACACAGGGAGAAGGTACAAACTCCTTACAGACACGGTGTCCAGAATTGAACCCAGGTCGCTGGTACTGTGATAGCAGTATGCTAACCACTACATTACTGTGCCTGCCCACACATGCACACACCTTAAAATCAAGAAATTCAGAACACAGACACCATTACAGCACATGAACTCAGAATCCATTACCTTACAAATATTAGTAAATATCATGAACGATCAAAAGCTAAGCTTGCTTGTGTACACGCTGTAGGATCCATGCAACATATGATTTCTATATTGTGAAAACTCTTACCAAGGCTGCAATGGTCAAAGCTTGTAATTAGGCAAGCTGTAATGTTCAATAGCCATGGGCGATTTCAGCCTTAATTGAAATTCTCATCTCCCCAAACATGTCTGGTAGTGGCAGCCAGTCCAGGGTCATTAGCTTGATCATTTGTTCATTTCTCTGACACATGCAACAAATAGTTCTTTTAAATACATCCAGAAATAAATATTTACAGAAAGATATAGGCTGCAGTAGTATGCAAGTGTTCTCATTGCAATCATGAAGTATGCCTTAGTGCTGAAATTTAATATTTCCACATGACCACCTAAAGTTTATTGGTATTGGTTTATTATTCCTTTGCCTTTCAGGGTTTCCACAGGTAGGGAAGAGAGCCTTGAGCTTCAGTCTGCTGCCCTAGAGTAGACCAGCAGCAGGAAACACAGCAGTAGAAGAGTACCCAAATGCCCATTGCAAAGGGAAGGATTAGATTGTGGAAAAAAATACTAGGCACTAGTAGGCTGAAATCAAGCAGGGGGAGAAGGGGAGCTACTGTCCTGGCTTCACAGAGATTAAGTTCAGTCAATAGTGCTGAATTGGGGGGTCAGATGAGCCCCACAGTAGGAAGGGACTTCAGAGAAGGCTCTGGGTATGCACTCTAAAACCAATTAGATGGCAGAGAGCCAGTAGAATCCAACTTCCAGTTTTAATGTGGTTTGCCTAACTGAGCTAAACAATGTCAAAGCTGAGGAAACAGCAGCTGAGAGGAGTGATCTCTGCCTCTGCTGGAGCACAGTCCCAGATCTGCTTCCCAGAAACAGCAGACAACTGCACTGCCAGACATCGATGCTGCTATTTGGAAACAGACACCATGTTGCAAGGTCAACTCGCTAACCTTAGAGTCACAGTGTCATGCAGAACAGAAGCAGGCCCTTCGCCCCAATTCGCTCATGCCAACTGAGGTACCTACCTGAGCTAGTCCCAGTTGCCAGCATTTGGCCCAATCCTTTGGCATGGTTCTGGGGGTCTCTGACGACAATTGTGATTCTACACAACACAAGACGCACACATCATCGTCTTCCTGGTACTCAGAATTCAGTTGGCAACATGGGGCTGTCAGGATCTCTCCTGTGACCTCTAGCTCCCTGAAATTTTCCTTGTCAGTTCACCCAAATCTGCTTCCACAGACTGCAGACACATCTGTGGGTATCTTGCAGAGTGGCACAAGTTTATCGCAGGCATTCTGAATGGACATCTGCACCTTAGAGCCAAGAAGACAGCAGTCAGGCGACATGCAAAGAGAAAACACCAAGCCTAACTATAAAACTCAGATGCATAATGACAAGTAGACATTGATTGGTTGTTTTATTAAGTATCCTTTGCAACTTGTTTTCATTGAAATTGTTGTTGTTCCATTTAGGCTGAATGAAGCCACTTAATCCGGCTTTTGTTCACACATTTCATTCTTTAATTCCTTCCTTTTACTTCACCATGGTCAGTCAGGAAACTGCAATGGAGTGTCTGTGCAGTTGTCGCCGCAAAGCAGAAGATTAAATGGATGCAACTTGCCCCCTATCATTAATGTGCTGCAAGAATACAAATTCCATTTTTAAATGGTACTTGTCCTTTCTTTGGATAAGCTTCATGTGATCATTGAAGGGAGAGGACAGTGAGCCTAGCTGTATGAAGGCAGTCTACATCCAGACCACTTTATGGAGTTTGGTATCGGAGAGCAATCAATGCTTGCAGCAGCAGCTTGCTGTTGTCAGACTCCTTTCCCGCCTGATGATTTGATGTTTGCAATAAAAGTGGACTAATGGTTCAAAGGCTTACAATGATGATTTACTGCAGAAACAAGGTTTTTACAGAAATCTAACAGTCCGACAGAGGAGTCCAATCCCATTGGAAAATTCAGTAAGCCATGGATTTGAAATGCATTTGGAAATGTCTTGGTGATCTCAGGCTTGTGATTACACTGCAAGGTGCCAAACATCAGAAGGGCAGAATATATTTCATGCCTTAGTGTTTCAGAAACGCTTGTCATTCAGGAGTCATTTTGGGGAGAAGACTCACGAGAGTAAAAGTTAGCTGTATCTGGTTGCAGCAGAGGCTTTTTGTTCAGACTGGGATATGAACGTGGGCATCAAAGTACAATCTTGTGCCCAAAGTACTGTAGTTAAAGATTTTGGCACAACTTCAAATGAGACCAGTTATTCTGCATACACCTTGATCAAATGAAACAATGACCATTTGCAGTTTATGATTCAGTAATCCACTGAATCAAGTGGAGATTACTCTGTGCTCTTTTGGCTTCACTGCCCTGCTACTTTATACTGTTCTCATTCTAAGTATCCATTGACTGCAAATGGGCCAATTGAAGAGCACCTGCAAGGTTTATGAATGGGGAGAGCTCCGTCCAGTGAAGGTGTTCACCCTCAGATAATAATAAATCCAGAAACAGCAGATGTTTGGCATGAACAATGAAGATGCGTGTTTGGATAATGATGAGTACAAGGCTTCACTCTGATAACAATACTGATTTATCAAATATTTTGTTCTACATAAGTACTTACTGCGATATCTTGCTGAGACTGAAAACTGAATTGGGAATTTTATCCTCCAGTCTATGGGACAGCCTGTAACCCAAACAGTAAGTGACTGTATCATGATGATTATGGTACTGCACTGGCTTTAGGGACCCCACAAGTAGGCAGATGATTTACAAGTATGCAGACAGATGTTATGGAGTTTTCAAAAATCTTTCCAGCAACAAACCCTGCTTCATGGAAAATTCAGAAAGGTGTACTTATTGGTGAGAAGCAAATTGTAAGAAGACTGGAAGCTGGCATAACAGTGATCTTGACTGTACTGGAGGTTTCAGAAGGTGGCAGATCTCTCTGATGACCATCCTGTGGAAGGACAGCCTGTGTAGATATTGTTCTTCCGTGAAGTCCAGGAAAGAGAGCAGCTCCCTGTGAACTCTGGATGGATAAGATGGTAAGCCCTTCATGGCTTCCTGCAACATAGTCCCCACGGGAGCCCATGGTTCCTTCAGTGTCTTTGTTGTACATCCAAATCTTCCATCAAGAGCATTGGTAGGTCAGACAAATTCCTATTATTGGCCAGTTTTTCTTGCAGAACAGAGCTTGAAGATGCAAGAAAAGCTCACAGTCTTCAATGTGAGCAGTGTCCAGCGTAAGCTGTCAGCATGTAGGGTAGTGTGCAGTTATCCAACTGCAATGCAGTTTATTTGTGATCTGTCCTTCAAATTGCTTTGTTTTTCAACAATCCGCATTCGCAAAAGCTGGTCATTCTTCAAGTCACAATGACTCACATTTTTCAGACAAATAGGGATGAAAATCTTCCTGATAACAAATTTTGCTCGGTGGACAACTACTGATGTCACTGGAGAGTGCTACATGCTGGAACAGTAATGATGGCTGACACGAAGATCACATTGAATGACTGAGCAGATACGGAGGTGGGGGTGGGCAAAAGGCCCACTGCAGTCCACTCTCTTAAACACCCAAGTACCAGAGATGCTAACATACACAAAAATGTGTGCAACATTGCCCCACTCTGTTGCGACACAATTTTCAATTGTACAATGCCTTTTTTTTTTGCATTGTATGAACAAATTTCTAGTCACATAGAGTAAAACTGCATCTCTTTTGTTAAGAATGGAGTCTCTTGCAGTCAGAGTTATACAGCATGGAAGCAGGCCCCTAGGCCCAACTAGTCCATGCTGACCAACTTGTCTACCCAAGTCTGCCCCATTTCCCTGTGTTTGGCCCATACCTATTGGAAGATAAAATTGGCTTTATTTTGTCAAGAAAAAAACTACTTCAGCTTATTTATAATAAAAGTTGCAGGCAAGGTCCCAGTTTTTTCCCTGGCATCCTGAAGGGAAGAGATCATTGCAGAGTGAGAAAATCTCTTCTAATCACTGTGAAGAGCATCCAAAAACACAATCTGCCCCAAAAGTAGAGAGACTGCAGTGATAACTCCAGAAGAATCAATTCTTGGGCTTGAGTATGATACACGACACGGTGCACTGTCCTTCCTTGAGCAACAAAAGTTCAAGTATATTATTTCTTTCTCAACA
>JARFYF010000094.1:15869095-15880738 GCA_030265395.1 Rhina ancylostomus | reverse complement strand
ACACATTTTATAGGACATCTGCTATATTAGAATACATTAATATCCTGATTCACACCCAGACATTTTGCATTGTAAATAATCTGCCATTACTAAATATCTAAAGTATTGCTTTCAGAATCCTCAAAAATGAAATTGATAAAGCAAAATTCAATCTATTCATCCGAACCTTTACCAATCTCAATGAAAACTGGTACAGGTGTACATTAGTAGTTCTCTCAAAAGAAATTATTCACATATTGCACAAAAGGTTACACATTTCTAGTTTTGAGGGGAAAAACTGGAGTGAACCAGTGTTGCATTTTTCCAGCATTTTCTGTTTTAGCTTCAGACTTCAGCGCCTACAATTTTTATTTTTTGGTTTTTCCCACCAACTATTCACCCAGTTTCTTTCTGGGTATCGCTGAAGTAAACAGTGGGCAAAGTAGTTCCAAACTTTTCTATTGCCCTTGTATTCTTTTCTGATATTAATGTCCAAAAGCATAATTACACAAACGTTAAGTCATTTCAATGCTTTGCTATCATTTTCACAAGAACATAAGAAATAGGAGTCCTTCAAGGTCCTTCTGGACATCTGGTCCTGCAAGGCTGCTCCACCATCCATCAAGATCATGGATTTTTTTTTAAACCTCAGCACCATTTTCCAGCAAATCCATTTCCTCAATATCTAAAACTTTATCCATTTCTGTTTTGAATGAACACAACCATTTGTAGTGTGATGTGGAAGATAGCAAGACCTTAATTTACTAAAACTTTGTGATGTGCACAACTGACACTTAAAAGCCACTGTTGTGGTAATGTTTATTGTGTTAAGCAGGTGGGAAGTTCAAGGGAGATATCAGAGGAAAGTTTTTTTTAACCCAGAGAGTGGTTGGGGCATGGAATGCACTGCCTGGGGCGGTGGTGGAGGCAGTACATTGGTCAAATTCAAGAGATTACTAGATAAGCATTTGGAGGAATTTAAAATAGAGGGACGTGTGGGAGGAAGGGGTTAGATAGTCTTAGGTGAGGTTTAAAGGTCGGCACAACATTGTGGGCTGAAGGGCCTGTATTGTGCTGTACTGTTCTATGCTCCATGTAACTAAACCTAGTTTGTTATAGTGGTGTCGTGTAACAAGCATTTGTCACGTGGAAGGAGGTTGTTTGATCACGTGCGTAAAAGGAGATTTTGTCATTGATAGAAAGGACTTCTTTGCGATCATATCCAACTCCAGTCCAAAGACCAAAACTGAAAAAATATACACCTACAATGTGCTGTTGCCAGGCCTGTGGAAGAGTAGAAGGGACATGAGAAATGCATGATCCACTCAACCTCTCCTCATAAGGCAGCCACAACATCCTTGGAACCAGCCTAGTGAATCTTCACTCCACTCTCTCTACAGTGGATACATCCTTTCTAGGATGAGACCAAAGCCAAACATAACACCCCATAGATCTTGACAACTGCAATGAGGTTCCCTCATGCCTGTATTCGAGCCCTCTTATTGTAAAAGGCTGACGTACCATCTGCCCCTCCCAATCATCTATGTTAACCAACCTATTTCTCTAAGTGGTCATTAATCAAGGATGTAGGTAATAGGGTCAATGCCATTTTTTTTAAATCACAGTACAATAAAGATACCCTTAACAGAAAAAAATTAACAAATACAAATGACAAAAAAGCTATTTACCTTCCAACATGTCCACCGTCTACGGAATCCTGGCTTCCAGCTTCACTGGGCGTGCTCACTGATTTCGAGGAGGGAGACATGGGGGTTGGGACTAAATAATGAAAATAACAGGCATCCCATGTTACTAATTGCAAAGGCTGCACTGATGGTGAGCAGTGTCAGACAAGAAAAAAAACAAAATAAACCCAAAAGTTTAAATTAATGTGGAATATGGAAGAAAATGGAATTGCAATGGTGAAAGCCAAAAGGAAGAAAAAAAAGGAGGGAAGAAAGTCAAATGAACATTTAATTTTTATTTTTGCAAAAATAATCATTCAAAATGAGTTTGGAATGTGCACAGAATCACATCGAAATGCAGCAGGGTTTCAGCTATCACCATAAAATTTCTGGAAAACAATTTGAATGTGCAAATAACCCAAATGTTGCTACTTTTTGCAATGAATTCAGAGACTAATGTCATCACATAGACAAGGAGAAGCCACACCAAGCTGCCAGAAACAAACTGTTAACTGTTGCTCTTCAACTCCTTCATACAAAATTAGTTTTAAATTATCTTCTTGGTTAACAATCAGAATATTTACAAAGTTCAACAACCCTAATAGTAACCACCATTTATTACAATTGACCAACCCAAATCATCAAATAGGCTGAAATTTTCTTGCCTTATGCAGAGTAACAGATATGATGATATCTGGTGCAGCTGTTCAAGTTAGAACATTGAAATTTCCCATTCTAAGGAGTTACAGAAAAACGTGAGAACAGATTTCAAAAAATGATTTTACTTCTAAAAGACTTTGGATACAAGTTATTTGAATAGATTTTCAAATTGCAGCTGAAACCCTCAGAAAACACATACAATATGTACATGTAATTTGTGTAATTATGTATACATTTACTCTCTGGGCATCTATAAAGAATCACTGCTAATCCAAACACCATGAATGAAATCAAAAACATTTTGAAGAAACAGCTGAACAAAAGGCAACAAAACATTAAAATATACATTGTAAAGCTCACATTGCAGAAAGCATAGGATTTAAGTAAAAATACACACACAAAACATCAATACATTTAAGGAAGTTTAAATACAACCAAATATTATGATGATTTTGTCAGCTACCTACTTGCCTATTTTACACAGGTGTTAACAACTTCTATAAAGAATCTGGTCAGAAGTTTAGCTAAAACACAGTCAATGCAACCCTCATTTACCTGGCAAAGACACCAAAGCATTACTAAATGAAAATACTGACACTAACCCACATGGATAGATGTTGGGGCAAATAACCAGAAATTTAGTCAGGAGGTAAATTTTTTAGGAACATCTTAAGGAGGCAAGAGAAGCGGAGAGGTTTAGGTCAGAGGTGCCAGAATTAAGAGCCTTGGTAGTTGCTAGTGGTGGAGCGATTAACTTCAGGGATACTAAAAAGGCCAGAGTGGAAGGAGGGTCACAGTACAGGAGGAATTAGCAGAAATGAGAAATAGTAATTACCGAGATAGATCTCTGGGGGACACAAGGGGCAAATTAGGGGCAGAAAAGAAGTCAGTGACTAGTTAGATAAAAATTAGAAACAAGTGTTGTTCTGCCCAAATGAAGCGGGTGATATGGTCACCCACGTCAAAGGTTGAGGCCAAACTGTAAAGGAGAAGCAGATTACCTCCATCACAAACACATGGGAGGTCATGAGTGACTCTGGTCAAAGCTGTTCCAGTACTGTGGCAGTGACAGTAACCCAACTGGAGGGACTCAACAAGGAGCCCAGAGTCAGATGTACATGAATTTAGGAGGCTACAACAGAAGCAAAGATGGGAAAGATATTGGAGATCAAGCTGCTTTTGCCAATAGTCAAGAGATTTGCAAGTAAAAGGGTGGATAGATTTGAAGGATAGGGGGAAATAACAGAGATTTAGGGTGCATGAGAGACAGCACTGTTAAATTCATCATGGGAGTAGGAATCGAGAAATTGAAAAGCAGAAGATAAATATTATGAAGACATGGCTGATAGAATACAATATGGAAAAAAAATGAGATCATTCCCTTCAGTAGAGAACTATTTACTTAAATGAAGGGTTAAAAGATAATGATACCCAGGAAGGATCAATGTATCTTTGTACAAGTATGGCAGGCAATTAAGACAAACAGTATATTGCCTTTTATTACCATTATTTGAGTACAGTTATATAGGGTAATTGGAATACTATTTACAACATTAGGTCTCTACCCAAGGAAGAATATAATTGCGACAGAGAATGCAACAAAGGTTCACAAGATTAAAAACTAGCATTGGGAAAAGGGTCTGGGGTAGTCTAGTCCTGTGGGCCCAGAGTTTATAAAAATGAGAGGTGATCTCACTGAGACATACAAAATTCTCATGGGTCTTTTTGACAGGCTAGAAGCAAAGGTGATGTTACCTCTAGCTGACTGGCCCAGAACAAAGTCAACAATTCCCTCTCCTCCAGCAGATCTTCAGCACACAGTACAATGACACAGTTTATTAGATTGTATTCTTAGCACAACCACATAAAACCGATTCTTTCTTGCACTTTCACAGCTACAGTGTCAATGTCTGCTCATTTGCTACAGGTTTCCAGAATCACCAACTTTTCTCAGAATTCCATTATGTTTCAGACTGCTCCCTTTGTACCCTTTTCACACTCACTCTTTGCACACCAAATACAAGTCTCACACATCTCCACCCGCTTTTGTAAAAATGCTCACTGATTCTCACCTTTTATCACCCTGTAGGGGGAAAAGCTGCATGACAAAATGATCAGGATCAGGCCGAACCAACCAATCAACATTACAAATCTTTCCTGATCCAATTATCAATCTCTGTGAAGGAGCAATAAACAAAAAGGAATAGAATTACTTCATGACTTAGTGTACTCTGTGTTAAAACTATAAAGGGACCTTAGGCGGCAAAATCTTAAATCGTATGTCCAATGTCCATCTCCAAGTAACTTTGGTACTTTCCAAAATTACTTTCCAAGTGAATAGCAGAGCACCAATATTTTTCAAAACCTTAAGTTTCATCCTGGCCACAGAATATGCCCCACGCAGAACTCATAGAAGTATGGAAAAAAAGTCATTGAATGAACATAGTTATTTTGCATTGTGATGGTCAACAATTCACTGAACATCAGCATTAATGCAGATGCAATGTGCCATAAACAAATCATTTCCTTTACGAGGTACAACAATTGAAATACTGCAGATGCTGGTTATCTGAAATTAAAATAGAATGTGGTTAATACCCAAATTGGGTCCACAAAGCAATAATCTGACAACTTAACTGTGTTTTTTTTCCAAAGATGCTGCCTAACCTGCTATACATTTCCAACATTATATAAATTCTAATGAGATACCCATATAGGAAAGAACTGACTCAAAATAATTATAGACTCATACAGTCACAGAGCTATGCAGCACGGAAACAGGTCGGTCTGCCGAACTCATCTATGCTGATCAAGGTGCCTTCCAAAGCATGTTCCATGAGCCTGCATCTGGCCCATATCCTTCTAAACCTTTCCTATCCATGAACCAAAACAAGTGTCTTTTAAACATTGTAGCTGTACTTCTGCCACTCCCTCTCTGTGGAAAACTTGTCACTCAGGTCCCCTTTAATATTTCCCCTCTTACCTTAAACCTAAGCCCTGTAATTTTAGACTCCCTTACCCTGGGAAAAAGATACATATATAAAGAATAACCAGAATGCTGTAGCTGCAACATCTTTAAATATCAGCTTATTGATAAAATTGATCCCAACCATCACTATTCATTATAAAGATTATTATTAGAGAAATAATTTTAAACATTGCTTGGGCAGATACACACCTCTCCAACCATGATGCTGCCAAATGAATCACTTGGTATTTTGGGAATAATATTCAACTGGACTTAAGTCAGCAACAGTAGGTAAAACCTATCTAAAATACTGTAACAGAGATGACTCAATACCTTCAGTCCTCTGGACAGAAAAGGCAACCATTAGCACTGTCATTCTTTCAGATGCCTGGAGAAAATGTCTCCTCATTAATTTACGTGCAATAATTTATAAGGTGAAATATGTACTTTAAAATCAGAGAATGAAAACAAAATTTCAAGAACTACTTAAATCTTACTACATTTTTAAATGATAAATTTCATGGACGAAGCTAGGAATTTAACTAAAATATTATCAATTATTCAAACTTGTCAAAATCGGCTGAATGTCTTTGCAATTTATTTTTAGCTTGCATCTCTTAAAGATGCATCTTAATTACCATATAGCATAGCTCCAGAGCTATTTAAGCTTATAACTGAGTAAGCAAAATAATGAGGATGCAAGATCAACTATTGTTTAAACTTCAGGAACATAGAATCAAAAGGAAGTCATTCAGCACTCAAGAATGCCCTGTCACTCCAACTATTCATGAATATTCGATATCTTGACTCAATCTACTGGCTTTCTACATTCAAAATTTTCACAAGTGAAACTAGTCAACATAATGGACCATTTGTAATAATGACACAATGAAAAGCCCCACAGTCTAGGTCTAGACAATGTCCTTTCCCTGAAAGGCTGTTGTGCAAAGAGCTCATGCCAGCTGGCAGGAATATTCAATATAAAACCCAATGCATCATGCAAGAAAGAAAGAGCACAGGCCTTGAATGGATAAATGCACATTTATGGTGCAAGTGGCCACCTACAGAGAGAAGAGGAAGAGATATAGAGAACTGAGGGGTCTACAGAGCAGATCAGTGAGGAAATTTATAAAGGATAGGTGTTATTGATTGAGTCTGTAAGTGAAAGATCTGTCAGGGTAAGGATCAGAAAAATGGTTGGTGATTGATCAGGGTGAAGATAGGCAAGGTGATTGGGGAAATTTAGGGAAAGGGGGGTGATCAGTCAGGGAGAAAATATTGATGGGTGGAGGTTGGGTGTGGACCAGCAGTGAGGATGCAAGTAATAGGGCCTGTGGTGGGGGAAGAGCTGGTGAGAGAGAAGACCAAGGAGAACACTTTAAGGAGATGGTCTCTGGGAAAAATTGTTTGCTTCTGACTCCCTGGCAACTGCCCTGGTCAGGTCAGGAGCCATTTTATCAATGCTAAACCTGGTCTCAGCCCTCCCTTCAATGTACAAAGTCAAACTAAAGATGGAAAGGGCAGCAATACGCTAATAGGAACAGAATAGAAAAAGCAAAAAATGTCATCATCATCAGGAAGGATACAATGAGCGGCAAAGATGACAAAACAGACTAGAAGAGCTACTGAACAGACAGTATGAAAAGCAAGTTGCAAGAGACATCAAAAAAACAACACAGAAAAATGTACAATTATTTTTTGAGAATACGGTGACCAGGATACTGGTAATACTTTGAATGATAAAAATACAACAGCTACATTGAATGATTACTTTACATCACTATTTATATAAGAATAAAAAGAAATATAAATTGGTTGAAGAGAAGGAACTCATGAAAATTAGCGTAAAATGTTGATGGTTTCCATCACAGGGTTTTAAAGGAAATATGTGATAACGCTACAGTTATTTTAAATGCAGCAAAACAAAATTCCAGAACCATTTTTAGATAGGAAAATTGCACATGCCACACACTATTTAAGAAACAATCAGAGGGGGAAAGCAAGATTTCTGCACAAGTTAGCCGAATGTTGTTGCCAGGAAATACTGAAGGATAGACTGACCAAACATCTTGAAAACCTTCAGCTACTGAAGAGGAGCCAGCATGGCATTGTAAACCATAGGTCATGGTGATGAAGCTGATTGAATTGTTTTTTTTTAAGTTGTTCGGGGAATCTCTGTATTTGGACTTCCAGAAGGCATTTGGTAAAGGTTTTCGTGAAAATACTGTCACCTAAACTCAATGCTCAGAAAATTAAAAACAAATAATTGATTGAGCCAGAAAGCTGTCTGAATGGTAAAAGACAGAAGAGGGATAACAGGCAGATATTCCGATTACCACAATGTGACTAAATGTTCCACAAGGATTTGCGTTGAAGTCCTACTAATTTGCTATATTTATATATTTAGATGATGGAATAAAGTGCCACATGTCTAATTTTGTTCATATCCCAAATATCGATGGCAATGTAAGTAATGAGGATGAAATCTATGACCATAGAGAGAGGTGTTAATGGTCATACAATCATAAAGAAAGTATCATAGGGCGTAGCATAGGTCATAGCATGGAAACAGGCTCTCTGTCCAAGTCCATGTCAACAACTGAGTACCATTTACACTACTCCTAACCCTACCTCATTTTATTCTCCTCACATTAACATCAATTACCCCCAGATTCTACCACATATCCACACACTAGGGGCAATTTACAGTGACTAATTAACCTGCCAACCCACGTCTTTGAGATGTTGAAGGAATCCAGAGCACCTGGAGGAATCGCACACAGTCACCAGGAGAATGCACACAGACACATCGGTAGTCAGGTTCAAACACAAGTCACTGAAGACATGAAGCAGATCAACGAGCCGCACCACCCTAAGGTATTAAGGGAAGGTACAGAACTGTGGCAAATACGTTTAATATGAGGGTAACCAATTTGAACCACAGAAAGGTTGAAAAATAATATTTTCTAAGCAGCAGTGGAAGTACAAAATCCTTAACCTATAATGAGATGAAGAGAAAATAATTTTAAAGGGCTAAAAAAATGATAACTTTTATATTTAGAGTACAGAAGTGTAGAAATTAGCAATAGCCGCTCAGAGCCATGGTTATTCCACACCTGGAGGACTGCAAGCAACTCAAGGCAGCATCCTTAGGAAGGATGAATTTGCCTCGAGAGAAAGTGTAGGCTGATGTGATGTTCTCAAGTCAAATTGTAAGGAATAATTGTACTTTGTGTAAGTTAGAAAATTAAGAAATGAATTGGTTCTGCTTTTTCCAAGATAGTAAAGGGAACTGATTGGGGAGATTGTTAGGAACTATTTCTGCTGGTTGGGAAATGTAGATGCAGTCTCAAGACACAGTCTCAACTATTGAGCCTTTTGTGGGAGTGAAACCAGGAAATGTTTGAAGAACCAAGGAATTGAAGAAGTTTGGAACCAATCATTAGAATCCAAGATTAATAAGCTTATGATCACACTGGACATGATACCACTAGGGAATGGTCAAGGTCTTCCTCTCCCAAGCTCCACTTGATGTCACTTTCTTAGCGATCTCTCCCTCTGTTAGCTAATTCAGCAGTAAGTCACCACCCTATAACAGTAATACCATATTTTCAACATGTCACCTTAGCTCAAGACTAGCTTGGGTAGTCAGTGCACTATTGGATGCTTTTTGCAATGGTGATGGATCTGAAGTGTGTAATGTGACAGACAGATGTCAATCAAAATCCATCTAATTGTGTTCAATCATTTGGAAGTTTTAGTTTCATAGAAAATTGAGAGTTCCGTATTCAAAAATTATTGTTAGGCAACATCTGAGTGAACCAGGACCTGTCTGCTCAAGATCTATAAAAGTGTTAAAATTTGGGCCCATTGTGTCACTCACCCAAAATCTAAAGATGCAAACAGAACAAAATATTTTGTTAATGAGCAAAGTCTTTGGGGAAAAAAAAAATCACAGTTGCATTAAAAAAGTAGTCAATGCTGTAGAAACAAAATAATGCCCCATGGCTTTAATGCATTGTGTAATAACTATTAATTAATCAAGTGTATATTTTCAAGAATTCTTTTCCCACTAAGTGTAAAAATCCTGTCAGATAAATATGTAGAAGAACATCAGACACAAATTTCTAAGATGAATCCTAGTTCCAAAAGCTGGCACAATTTTTTTTCCTAAGGAAGCAAAATGTCCATATTTAACTTGAACATCTAACAATTAACACAAAATATATCGACAGAAGATTCTGTTATTGTTAAAAGGGACTGCAATCATATATTCACTTACAGTTTTTTCTCTGGATTCGTGAGCATAGTTATTACATAATTCATTACTGACGCAGTCTGTTTGTCAAGTGCTAAAATACACATCTGTCATAGCCACTAATCCTGCAGTTCATATAGCTATATAACCATACAAGCTGCAACATTCCTTCCTACCCTTTATGTGCGTGGTACTCACAATTTGACAATGAACTCAGATTAATTCTTTAAACCCAGTAAAATATCACTTAAATAATGTAAGTGCCACAGTTGTGTCATTAATGTAGGAAGCTCTGATTTCTAGCCTGGGAGAGTGAATAACAAAGCATCATTTTCTTGGATGATTGTACTGTCAATCTGGATTCAATTACTAAAGCTGTGGCATTCTTATTGACAGATTCACAGGTCATATAAGACCCATTTCTATTTAAGGAAATAAAGCATTTATTTACCACACGATTCAAGCCTTATTTTTCTTTTCTATGTGACATTCGATTTTATAACTGCATTTCCCTCTTAGAAAATCTGGTACTTTGTATGCTTTCATTCTCTTAGACAAAAGGTACAATGATGTACAATTTATTCCGAATCTTAAACTGTTGGTTTATTTTTAAGATAAAGACTACCATGCATTACAACCTCTGACTAATAGTTGGTTTGCTAAGATCAAAATAAAAGGTTGTGAGATCTGGAAATACGCAGAGTGGCCAAAGCTATGGGAACTAAATTAGTTGGCCAGAAAATAACACCTAAGCAATGCCAAAAAAGTTTACATTTTGAAATGTACATCTTTGCAACTAACATGACAATACAATTTTTTTCAAATAATGAAAATCACATGGTGGTTTTCCATACGAATATAAAAATGGCATTGGTTGTACCTGCAACCATCTCCTGATAAGCCAAAATAGCTAGCTGACTCATTCATTATTCAGGTTTAGCTCAGAAGAATATCAGATCATCATCAAATAGCAGTTACTTCCACAAGGGGATTAAACCCCAACAGGGTATAACTTCAACTTCAGAAGATGGAGGTTTTGAGAAAAACTAAAAGATTGAAGGATGTCAATTTTAAATATGCTAAAAATAAATGATATTTTGTTTGGTCATATTTCTGATCAGATAAACCTGATTTACTTTTAATTTTGTCTGAAATACATTGAGAACTAACTTCAATGCCCATGGTCGAACTAACAACAACTGTAAGATTAAATATCACAAAGAAAAACAACAAAAAATGCAACTCTTGGATGGACAGGGCAGTGCAGTTTATCTAGAAGGTAAATACCAATTAGTCAGAATGGATGTCATCTCTCAGAATGTACCAAGCCAACTGAGTTATGCCAGTCTTCTTCTTGGCAGGCAGGAGCCCACAATGGAAAATTGCCCATAGCTTGTCATTAAATTCACAACTTCACATCAGGAGGCGTGAGAAGATCAATTCACATGAATGTAATGTGATAAAGCTGCGTCTAAGATTGACATTAAAACATTAATGAAGGTAACTTCCACTGTTTGCAACTGGCGAGCTCTTGCTTAAATAAAGGCACCAGGAGACATAATGTTCCCAGTGCCTTCAGTATTCACTTTCCCTGTTCAAGACTTTGATTTATGTGGTACCTTTCACGTCCCTTTAAGGACATCCCAAATCATCCTACGTTCAATGAAACACTTTTACAATATAGGAAATGCAAGAACCAGTTTGTACACAGCAAACTGCAACAAAGGACTGTACACAGGAAATGCAAGAACCAGTTTGTACACAGTAAACAACAAACAGAAATGCCATGATGACCATATCATTATTTTTGAGAGATTGGTTGAGGGATAAAGCTAGGACTAGCCTGGCTAGGATTGCATTTGAAAAAAACAAACAGTAATTGAAATAAATGCATAACTTACTAATGTTTTAAATAAATTTACTTGGACAAATTTTGTTTACTTTAGAATGACACACAGGATTTTTTTTATTATTAAGGTTCTGAACTAATCTCCGCTTCTCAGTTGAATAGAAATATTTAAAGCAAATTACAGATAATGAAGTTGGATCTAGAGGACTGATCAAAAATGAGAATGCTTGAGATGATCAAAAAC
>JARFYF010000094.1:15798772-15810628 GCA_030265395.1 Rhina ancylostomus | reverse complement strand
CATGCTTTTTGTCATAATTGTCCGTCACTATTATGTACCAGAGTCTTAATCTGGAGCACTAAATTTCAGTTTGTTCAGTTATCCTGTGCTTCACAATTCATATTTGTTGTTCCACTTCTATCCTGGTTTCTCAGGAGAAGCAGCCAGGATTAAAAGGTTCAGGTAGATAAGCCAGAAGAACTGGCAACTACAGACGTAGCTGGTGGTGTTACAATGAGAGATCCAGCTCAACAAATAATCTATTCACCCTCCCACATGTCAGAAATGCTGTGAAGTCTATCAGGGAAATGGAAAAACACATAACATTTCTCCTATCAAAGCACTCTGTAGTATATTGTAAGTTGGCATACTATCTATTGTCCCAAACAGGCTAAAATGGCCAAAAAATAATTGTGCTCTGTTAAAAACACCAGCCTCCCCTCCTTGGATTCTGTCTTTACCTCTCACTGTCTTGGTGAAGCAGCCAGCATAATCAAAGAACCCGCCCATTCTCTCTTCTCTCCTCTTCTATCAGGTAGAACATATAAGAGCCTGAGGGCATGTACCACCAGACTTAAGGGCAGCTTCTATCCCACTGTGATAAGACTATTGAATGGTTCCCTTATACGATGAGATGGACTCTGACCTCACGACCTACCTTGTTGTAATCTTGCACCTTATTGCACTGCACTCTCTGTAGCTGTGACATTTTACTCTGTACTGTTATTGTTTTTACCTGTACTGCCTCAATGCACTCTGCACTAACCCAATGTAACTGCACTGTGTAATGATTTGATCTCTACGATCGGTGTGCAAAGCAAGTTTTTCCACTGTACCTTGGTACAAGTGATAATAATAAACCAATACCAAATTATTTGTATGGAGAACAATTTTTCATCTTCAGCCCCTTACTGTACTCCTGATATACTCACAACTGTGTGGCCAGATTCTCCTCTAACACCAGCTACAGTTTTGTAGATGACACCACAGTTATGGGCCAAATCTCAGACAACACTGAGAAAGAGTACAGGAAGGAGATAGAGAGAGCCTAGTGGAAATGGTGTCAAGATAACCACCTTTCCCTCAATGTCAGCAAAACAAAAGAGCTGGTCATTGAATTCAGGAAGCGGGGCAGAATATTTATCAATCGCGCTGAGGTGGAGATGGTTAAGAGCTTCTGGTTCCAAGGTGTAAATACACCAAAAGCTTGTCCTAAGTCCAACCACATGATTACATATTTGCTATGGTGATGAAAGCACACTAATGCCTCTACTTCCCCAGAAGGCTAAGGAAGCTCAGCAAGTTCCTAATGATCCTCACCAATTTTTATGGATGCACCAGAGAGCATTCTATCTGGATGCCACACAGTTTGGTCTGGCAACTTCACTGCCGAAGACAGCAAGAAATTACAGGGAGTTGGCAAGGCAGCCCAGTCCATTACAGAAACTAGTCTCCCTTCCATTGACTCCACCTATACTTCCCACTGCCTTGGGACAACAACCAACATAATCAAAGATCTCTCCCACCCTGGTCACTTTTTTCTCCCCCTTTCCATTGGGCAGAAGATACAAATGCTTGAAAGCATGCACCGCCAGGCTCGACAGCTTCTATCCCGCTCTCATAAGACTTTGAACGGACCTCTTGTATGATAAAGATGAACTCTTGATACTTCCTAGACCTTGTATTTCATTTGTCTACCTGCACTGCACTCTCTCTGTAACTGTAAACATTATATTCTGCATTCTGTTATTGCTATTCCCTTTATACCACCTAAATGTACTCATGTTTGGAATGATCTGTCTGGATAGCATGCAAAACAAAGTTCTTCAATGTATCTCATACATGTAACAATAATAAACCAATTCCAAGCAAGCTACAAGGCAAAAGGCATCAGTGGTCTTGTTCAACCACTGATCTGGTTCAATACAGAATATTCAATCTTGTCCTATGTACACCTCATGGCTGGGCGGACAGAGGCACGGGATTGTTGGTGGTGGGTGGTACACGTGGATACCAAAGGAAAATATTCAAAAGAGGGCTTCCACTTCAATACAAATTTGAAAAGTTTAATTATTTCAATAGGCATTGGTGAGTTAGGTCATTTTATTCTTGTGAAGTCTAGTATTTAGGGAGGCTTAGTTCGTAGTTAAATGGATGAAAGGGCAGCATATTTATATGTGCGGACAGATTTGGGAGTACAAAGGGAGAAGTGTATAAATTATGTATGCTTTGAACTAGGTTAGATCTCTGTGGTTATTTTCACAGGAGGCTATTTGCATTTGGAATAAGTTGTTGGCTTGTGCAGTGGGTGCAGATTCATTGCAAGCATTCAGAAAGATGCTGGATAAGTTCCCAAAGGAGATTAATGTAGCTGTATACAGAAATGAACAAAGATGCTGGGTGATGTTTCTTGTTATCACCTATTTATTAGAACCTGTTTTTGATTAGTTTCAGAGAGAAATTGCCAAAATGCTTTATTTTCCACTAAATGTTCTAGTTTTTGTTTAATCCTAGGAGACTGCAGGATTTCTGGTGGGTGGGGAGCTAATGTTACCGACTCGCCACATGACAAGATGTTTGAGAGCTGATGGACCAGCCATTTTTTATTTATCCATCTTTAAATACATCTGTATGTTAATAAATTCACTTGAATAATTTTGAAGCACCCAAATGAAAGATGAGTGATGACCGATATTGCGAGTCAATGCATTTTATTAATGACCTGGCACGTTAAAAAAAACAATACATCTAAAACAAGCTATTTCTGTGACATCACAAATATAAATGATTCAACTACCTGCACTGTGGGTACAAGAATGATCCTGGAAAAGAGCGGTTTTATTTTATTATTTGAAATATTGAGAAAATAAAAAATTCTTTAGAGAAAATAAAAAATTCTTTAGAGAAAATAACACTTTCAACACAAATTACAGGTATTAAAGCTGCCTGAAGAAAGAGTCTGGAACTAAACATTACTCCCTTACAACATTGTCTGTAGCTACAAGTAGTGTAACATTTTGTGAAAGAGACTTGTAATGTATAATTGTCATGCTTTTGACTTGTGTATGGATTATTAAATGGAGCATATGCAAAATATAAGGAAAGTTAATACACTTCTGTTTTTGCAACAATATCTGATTTTAGGTGGAGTGCTGGCTCTCTATCAACTGTTTCATTGTTTGAGTGCATTAGGTTTCACAATGTGCAAGCATAAAGTGTGCGAAATTGACAAGTTTTTATCAATCGAAGTATTTTATATGATTTTTGAATGTCTGTGACATTGACAAAACCACATTCATTGCCCATTCCTGAAAAGGTTTACAGTCCTCATGCTTGACAGGGATTGTTGTGAATCACCAAGTAGAAGAGTATTAAACCATAAAATTCCAGTGGCTCATTTCATTCCACACCATAGTATATTGTTAGTCTTAGACTGTTACTTTTAATTTCATAATTATATGTTAAATATTCTACAGATTTCTGGAAAGTTAGTTCTGAGAGGAAAGAATAGCCATATGAAACCCATTTGACAATTTTCTTAAAGTAAGCAATTGTAATCATGCAACAGGGACATTTAAGAGACTCTTAGACACACGAATGATAGTAAAATTAGGGGGCAATGTGGGAGGGAAGGGTTAGATAAATCTTAGAGCAGGATAAAATGTCAGTACAACCCTGTGGGCTGAACGGTCTGTACTGTGCTGTAGTGTTTTATGTTCTAAATGATACAAAAAAGTCAAATAACAAAAAAAAACTGAAGATACTGGAAATCTAAAATTAAAACAGAAAATGCTGGATAGAAAAAGCATCTGTGGAAAGAGAAACAGAGTGAACAAAGATATTTCAGATCCCTTCATAAAATCATTGATCACTTCAAATCATTAAGACATTTTAATAATTTTACACATGCCTGAAACTTAAAAATATGAACTTAACCAGCAAAAATTAAATGTTTTTAAATTGCTACCCCTGAATTTTTATTTTCAGATTGAGAACCATTACCATTTTATAATCAAATATTTCCCAACTGTTTTTACCCCTAAATACCTAGGCAGCAATTAAGTAAAACATACATTAGAATGTGAATACAGTTGTCCAACTACACACATCTGCACTTCAGTAACAATGAAACTTTAAAGGAATACCTTTAGGAACAGAAAAAGGTAAAATGAATGCAGTTAAAATACTGATCCAGTTTTTCCTTTACCATATGCATTTACAATATTTTCACTTCGATTTCAAGCTAATTGCTGCTGAATCTTCCTTTTTATGGATTAGAAATGACACTGATTCTCCCCCTTATTTATAGGTCACTAGTGCATACAATTGCACATTGTAACATTCACAGAGATTGTAACTTTTCCCTTATGGCTACTCAACATTGACCCGCATCTCAAATAAATTGGCCAGATTTTGCTATTGTAATGACAACAAAACTGCCAGTATTTGCTGTTGTTACACTGTGACAGTGACAGGATATTCTGCATCATTAAATGCAGAAATCCTGTGGTCTCTGGCTGGGATTTCCTGCTCCTCCACTGGCTCAGCTGCTGAAATCCTAGCTGATGGATTCTTTTTGAAATTACTAAGTGACAAAAATTTCAATTTTATAACTGATTATTCTCATTGTAAACACATTTGAGGCTGCCACTTCATGTCAAATAAGATGCAAAGAGTACTTCGTTATGGTGTCCTAAGACACAGTTGCTTTGAAGATCTCTGGCCAGGATAAACTAATTTTGCAAATGGAATCTAATTCCCTCAGAATAGTTAATGCGTCATTATTTTGAAGGTAATTCTGAAAAAAATACATTTGACTTAAAGTACATGTTCTCTTCCTTTTTTAAAAAATCCATCATGCAGTCCTATCAATATTCTCAAAAATGGGGGGGCATTTAATAAAAGTTTATATTTCATACTTTCATTGAGAACCAATTCTTTGAATTAAGAATTTACTGCTTTGACTTAACTACTGTCCAATTTACCTACAAAATGATAACTCAAACTGGTAGATTGATCCCAACAGAACGTTTGAAGTGATTCAGGACTGGAGTTGCAAATTCACTTTATTTTCAACAGAGAAAAATGCCAACAGATTTACGACTCGGACTTCCTACTTACCATTCTAATCTATAAAACAGAATTATTTCTCTTCCTTAAAAAAAACCCACCATATCTATTATACTGGTCAGAAGATTCAGCAGCATTAGTTTGAAACAATGCAGGGCCTTCATTAAGGATTGTAGTTCAACTGTACAAGATCAACATTCGTTCAGCTTCTCTTTAACCTGACCATCCCCGATACTACCTGCCAAAATTGATGGGTGCAGAACCTTGGTGCTAACAACATCTACTAGCAAACTCTGCTCAATATGTTAAAGTGATAAATGTTGGTATTGGACTGGAGAGACTGGGCCTAATAAACAAATCCATTAATTTTACTGAAATTCACACATGTTGCAGAGTCTACAACAGGAATGGAAAAATATGCAGAACATTTCTTCCATCTAAGCATTGTAGAGCATTTTCTAACTTGACATACTTTCTATTATTACAACATACTCAAATAGTCCAAATTTTAAAATAAAAATATTGCACCTGCAGGAAGTTGTCAAGCAAAAAGCACCATTTCCCAAATGATAAAGAAACATGCTACCTACAGTTAATTATTCACAAGCAAAGAAACGGGCCTGAAATTTCTGACCTGGAAGAGTCTGTAAACAGTACATGATCGGAACACTACTGCACGCATGTCCAGAGTTCTCTGCATGCTTTTTGTTTGACAAAAGGAGGGACCTGAAAAGTAAACCATGGACTTTGTGAATCAAGTATTCTCATTCTTTTTTTTCTTTTTCCATGTTAAATGTTAAAGAGTTGCTGTGCTTGGGCCATCAACCATTTTGGTCAAGGCCCCACTTCCTAGAAATTCAGTAGTGTCTGCACCCCTGGAAGCTAAAGAATTCTTCATTTCTCCACCTGCTGCCCCGTGCAAATTGTGTAAAAGATCTGGTAAGTTATGTGTTACAGTTGGGTCTGGCAATGAGCAAAGATCAGGTGTAGGTGGCAGTGGTGTGTAAGTGGGAGAGCAAGGAAACATGCAATCACTATTAAAGTGAGGGGGCAGGTTTGGATTGGGTAACTATCCAAATCATTTGTTTTGGAGGGTGTAAGGAAATACTGGACATCCCAAAGAAGAACTGGGAAAGTACCCAACTGAAAATGGGGCCATCCTACATTGCCAACCAGACAGCAGCTTAAGGAAGTTCCCTTTAAGTCATACAGAAGTAAGCCTTACTGCTGTATTGGAAGCTTGCTGCTGTTGGAGCAGCCCATGGATGGTGCAGCGTATTCTAAAGCAAAAGATACCCAGTCTTGAACTGTGTGTGTTGAATGCCACAGTATACACTCAGAGTGCACACATGTTCAACATTAGATACAGTGGAGAACCCAGAATGAAAAGTGCAGATTTCCTAAGCCCTAAATTTTCATTCACATTTTACTTTCCACAGAAAATAGATTGTATACTGCACAAAATCATGGTGCAAACCCATATATTCTCTATGCCTTCCCTCTTTTGACATCAACATAACTAGGATAACAGAGGCTGGTAGTCAGATGTTATAAGAAAGAGTGCCCTGCAGATGTTGGCACATTGACCCCATCCCCAGTGAGTTTCCAGAGTCAGCCAAATCAACCAAAGTAAGATCCTGGCATCACTTAAAGCATTTGCAAAGGAGAATAAAAAACAGTGGTCAAATCAAGCACCCTACTTCAGTTCATAAGCTCAGAGATTTGTGCCATACGGGATATTTATAATAGAACACAACAGTCACTGGGAACCATCCAAGCTGCAAATTAAAGACTTGTGTAGAGGGATCTGCTTGCTACATTTGTGCAGCATTTTTGAAAAAGGAAAACAGTATTATTGCACTCTTGTAAGAAGTTACTGTTCACAGAAGCCCTAATATTATGTTTGTACAAGCAGCTTTGATGGTTGTAGAAAATAACAAAATAAAACCTCAATCCGTTTAAACAACTCCACTATTTTAGCCTGGAGTGATACTACAGTAGGATCTATGTTTGTGATACAAATTTAAATATCACAAATTATGTTTGCCTTTCTCCAAGTTTACATCAACCTTATCATTTCCCACTTGAGAAAGGTAGGATATAGCATCAAAGTTAAAATGTGTTGTACTGTACTGTGATTGTACTGTATGTTTTCACTTATAAGATAATCACCATAAGAGGATATGCACTGAAGCTCTACCAAAAAAAGATCCATGAATCTCAAACAAGAGCTAACATAACACAGCTTCGACCTAGCCATTGTGCCAGCTAATTCTTTTCACACTCCATCAAGCTCATTCTTTATCCTGATTCTTGTTGGCTATTGTTCAAGGCTACGTCCTGTACTTAAATTACAAATTTTCTCCCAGCTTCAGCACTGGTGCCCACTGCTCTCCCCACTGTCAGGTTTCTATTTGAAATGTGAAGGCTCAAGCAAAATCCAGGCGGGAGAGTCATTGCTCATTTATCAGACTGGAGAAATGGAGTATCAGAATACAGGAACACGCGACTGCAGTCCACCTTGCATCTCCAATAACGTTTCTACCTTTTTCCCCTTTATAAGGGGCTGTTGATTCCCCATTAGCAGTGGCTATTGAAAATCAACTTACAGGAAACAGATTGTAAGATCTTAACCTCTTTCTGTGGAAAGTAGAATAAAGTCACTACTATTCCCCCAGTATTGCAACAAGTCCCTCTCCACACCATGCTCCATTACAGAGTTTCAATCCGCTCTGAGTTTCATCCTATAACTACAGTTACTTGTCGTTTATGAATGCAGTGTTCGCCAGTTGAACACTGTCGAGGCAAAATGCTTTTTTTCCCCCTCAGTGGAAACCATAACTTGACCTTGGAAGTAGCTGACATGAGATCTAAATGCTGTTGTGTTCCACTAAGTAACATCACTGCCCATAGCAAGAACATAATTTTATGCTTTCCAAATAAATTCAAGTTTGACATTTTGTCTTCACTTTGAATTCTCACTACTTTACTGTGAAGAAAGAGGGCTGCCATGTGAATGGATTTAAATATTCTTTATATAATGACTCATTCATACAGCTTCTCTTCCTGCTCTGGGCTATAATAGAGCTAATGAAACAAAATTGGAGTCACTGCTATAATATAGTAAATTGTATTACAAAAAGTTGATGGCCTGTCTTATTATGCAAAATAGTGTTAGGATAGTTTGCTTCTTGGGGCTGTTTGATGCCCAACAGTAACCTAATCTCTGGTACTTACCCAAGCAAAGGGAGGCATTGCATTTCTCTCATTTCCCCATCTATTTTGGGATAAGCTCTTTGAAATAAATCTGACGAAATTGAACTGACAAAATTGAACTTAGTGTTTTTGTAAAACCAAGAAATTCATCCGTGATACTCAAGTTAATGGAACAAATTGAGGCAGAATTGAACACATTTCCACCACCACAGAGGGGGTTTTGTGGCACTGACTGGACATCAGTCCCTCATGATTTATAATACTTATTTCAGAAATACTCAAAATCCCACATTTAGCATATTCAGTGGGCAATGAAATATTGGACAGATTTCATGAGAATTAAAAAAGCTGATTATTCAACCAAAGGACAAATTTGTCTATTAATTTTAGGATACAAATTAGAGAAAAACAAGCACAGATGTAATTTGCAATCACTAAGAACCATTAAAGAGCTTAACAGAGTGTTGGGAATAACAGTTGATAGATGGAATGCAATGCACATCCATCTCATCACTCATGATAAAAGGGACTCCTTGGGTAGATGGCAAGTAGGTATGTGGCTTGTCAGCAGAAATTGGGAACTGTCTTGTTACGGGTGTTATAACTAAATTTAGTATTCTAATGGAACATTTTTACTGGAATACATCATTATCTTATCGGAGGGCCTGAATAAATACATACCTAAGTGACAAGGAGATGATTCCTGCTCAGCAGCTCAATTTTGCAGAAGTTGTCAAACCAATCAATTTAAACTTTGATTTGATCCCACCCGATTGATTGATTGAAACTGTATGGGCTATTATATTTCAATCCATCAATCAATCATTTTGAATCAAATCAAAGTTAAACTGATTGGTTTGACAGCTTTTGCAAAATTGTTTTTTGAGGACATAACTATCAACAAAGTTTTGCTTAGCAGAATATAAGCAATTAGATTATTTTCAAGCATATGAATTATGGCAGAAATAGTGGAAACTTTATAACAATGTAGTTTAGCAGGGCACAAGTAATTACTTAGAAAACAGTAAATGAATAGGAAATCAATGGAATAAACATTAAATGAATAAAACAAAATTGTTTAGTTTAATGAAAACAAATACATTAATTATAAAATTAATTGACATTCCCATTGGAAAGAGGGCATACTAAAATACTTACCAATGATCTATTTCATTACATTTTTGGTTTGATAGTTTTACCAGATTACCTTAAAACATTTCACAGTATTTGATATCATACTGATAATATGATGGATAACATGGTCTATTTCTACACAAATCACTGCCTTCATACGGCTACATTTATTGGAGTAGATGTTAGAGTGGTAAGTGGGTGGATATATTTGAAGTTTTATGTAAACATTACATTGTCTGCTGAATTTTGTGGATATTGGGATGTTGGAAGAGGCAGCAATGAAGCCCACAAAATGATCAAATGGAGTGTGCTTCAACTTGGTCGTGGATAAAGAGGGCTAGAGTGGAGCAGGACCCAACACAACAACCTTACCATCTATTGTCTGTGGACAATTTACCTAGAAAATTGCATGACAAGCAAATTAAAACTTCTGTTGTACCTGGCAATGAGCTGCTCATTTGAGCATTCTTATGGAGAAGGTTAGATGGTGTGCAAGATGCCCAATATTTCTTCTGCTGCCTTAACTTTGCAATACATGTGGTGATGCTGCACCTCATTAACTGACCAAGTTGCAATTTTTGGAAATGATTTTTGTGTTACATCACATTACGGTTAACTAACAGCTATGATTCTGTTGCATTTATCAAGCCAAGCATCATAAGAAACAAAAAACCTGAACTGATCTACTGAGATAACATCAATATTATTTAATGTTACTTGTGTCATTGATCACCTAACATTTCTGCACTGCTTTCATATTACTTATTACAATCTTGTCTTTTTCACAATTGGATGGCTACAAATTTGACTATGGAGAAGGAACTCTTTTCCTGTCCCCACAGATGCTGACTGTTCTGTCATTATCCATTCAAATGTAGGAGCCCCAACCTAACGCAGAATCCCCCAAAAAAATTGAATATCAAGTTAAACAAAATATTCACGTGTGTAGAAAAGATAAATAAAGTGTAATATAGGCCCATGCAAAAATAAAATCCTATACAGGAGAAACTAGTGAAAAGCAGAACAATTAAAACACCGTGTGTATAAAAACTGAAGTTTAAAACATTCATTTGGCAAAGATTATGGGTGTGCTATAAAAAGTAGAAACCATGGAGAGAGCTATCTTGCTAACTACCAAACACTTGTTTGTCGATCTCACTCTCAAACAATACTGGTTTTAACACTTCACTTCAATGAAAGCCACCTACCTACAGTTGCAACTCCACTGAACTAACCAGCTCTTGCCACTTTAGCATTCTTTTCCAAATTTGCTACAGTAGTTATTTTAGGAACAGTTTGTGGATAGTTTTCTAGCACTAAATAATTGAAAAAAGGATTTATATTGCTGCCTTTTTTTCCTCTGAAGCCAGATCCAACCTCCAGAACCTGCTCATGCTATCTTTAGGAGAGTAAATAATCAACAGCATCTGAAAGGATACAAACTTCTATCAGTTCTGTTATCCTGGCACACAACTGATCAGATTTAGGCGAGGAGTAAGAGGTTGAGTGGAACTGAGGATTTTCACCCAGAGTGAATACCATCTGGGATGCACTGTCTGAAGGAGGCAGGTACTCTAACATCATTTTTAGAAGATTCTGGACAAGTAATTGAATTGCCAAGGTACAGTAGACCAAGGACCACGTGCTGGTCAATGGAATTCTCTGGTTACTTTTCCAGGTTTATTTTTAATTATCTATGTAACAATATAAATACAAACTGCTCAGAACATTTGTATTGTATGAGTATCATTTTAAAACTCAAGATTAAATCAGTTCTTAATGTCATAAAAGGAATGCAAGACTGCATTTGTCCATTAATGTAACAACTATTAATGTAAAATAGTTTCAAAGATGTGATTGACAAATAATTTTTAATACCCTGAACAATAATAACTGGTTTAAAAATGAATAGTTTCCATTTTAACAAGTGTGCAAGTAATTTAATAAAGAACTACTTATCTTTTTTTACTCAGTTACCTAGATTCAGTTATGAATTGACTTTAGTATAAAACTGAAGATTAAAATGATGCCACTTTCAAAATAAATTTAGACACTAAAGCTACTGATGCTGGAAACAATGAGACATATGAAATGTTTATCATCTCGTATACTATCAAATATAACCAAATTACAGTTTGTTCAACTTCCCAGCAAGCTAGTTCCCATTCCTCCCATCAGCATCTCACACAGAAATATTGCTAAGGCAGAATTGCTCATAATAGAAATGCCATTGTATGGAAAGTGAGAAAACAACCCAAATGCCACTGTTTCTGATCCGTTACATTTCTTTCCCCCCCCCCCCAAAACATATTTTCTCCAACAAATCATTTTATTATCAAACCTCCTCATACCCAACATGACCAAGGTCCAAAGAGGAAAAAGAGATTACCACTGCCACCAGTCAGCATTAGTCAAGCTGATGCCATCTCCTTCTTTGCTCTACTTATAACTCCATCT
>JARFYF010000094.1:15694727-15705068 GCA_030265395.1 Rhina ancylostomus | reverse complement strand
GGTGTTTCTTCAGTGGCCACAGAATCTCCTGTCTGTCCCCCTATCAAGTCTCCTATCACTATTGCTCTGCCTGACTTTACTCTTCCCTGCTGAGCAGGCCACAGTGCCACTGACCTGGCTACTACTGCTGTGCCCCATTAGGTCATCCCCCCAGCAGTACCCAAAGGAGTATACTTGTTGCTAAGGGGTATGGCCACAGGGGAACCCTGCACTGATTGCTTCCTCCCCTTTCTTCTCCTGGTGGTCACCCATCTACCTGAAGCCTGTACCCTGGGTGTGACCACCTCAGTAAAAGTCTCATCTGTGATGGTTTTCAGCTTCCCAGATGGTCCTGAGTACATCCAACTCCAGCTCCATTTCCTTGACCTGGTCAGGAGCTGCAGCTGAGTGCACATCCTGCAGATGTAGTCATCAAGGAGACTAAGGTTCCCTGACATCCCACATCTTACAGAAGAGCATTCCACTGCCCTAACTACCATCCTGCCTACAATGAATCAAGGACTGAGGATTTACAGACAAGATAAGACCTCACCTGTTATTACTAAAACCTTTTTTTATTATAAACAAAAGAGCCGCTGCACTCTGCTCACCTAGGTCACTTACTCAGCCTCTTCTCATCAAAGACTCTTGAGCTAAAGTCTCAGTACCCCCCACTCTAATATTGAGCCACTCCATCAATGGCCTATCCACTTAACCCTAGCTTCTTTTTATTGGCTGCTGCCAATTAACTAATGAGCCAATTATTGCTAACAATATGCAAGTGTGCCTCTGTAAGGGTCCTGCTCTCCGAGAAAGGAAAACCAAGCATGGAGACTCACCTCTTTTGAAAAATCCTGCCTTTTGTCCCAAGTCTTGGCTGCCACTCACTGTCCTCCCAAAATGCATCACTTAAGACTATCAAGATTAAATTCCATCTGCCATTGCTCTGCCCAACTTACCAGCTGATCAGTTTTGTTTTTGTAGTCCAAGACTATCCTCCTCACTATCCATAACACCACTAATTTGTGTCATCTGCCATGTTTTGGCTGGAATCCTGAAGCAAACACATGGCACGTTCTAAATCCCGAATTAACATCTTGTCTCATCAAACGCATGGAGCCAAGCAAAGTTCCTCCCCTCCCCCAAAAAAAGGAACATAATTTGTCCGTTATTTTAAGTAAAATCAAACATTAAAGGCATTCTTTCACAGATATTCCAAGAGTTAAGTAAAGACTGGCTTAGGTAGATATTAGCACAACAATGATCATTCTTAATATTGGGCATAAAGCAAGGTCAAGGAGTCCTGAGCAACTAGGAAGTAATGAAAAGCTTGTGAAGGAGAGAATAAAGCAATATAGAAGAAACAGGAGCAAGTCATCTGGCCCTTCAAGCCTGTTCCACTATTCATTATGATCATGGCTGATCATCCAAATTTAGTTCCTTGTCCTGCTTTCTCCCCATAGCCTTTAATCCCTTACTCCTATAATCAAGCTCCTCCTTGACTGCACTTAATGATTTGGCTTCAACCGCCTTCTGTGGTATAGAATTCCACAAGTTCTGGGTGAAGAAATTTCTCATCTCAGGTCTGCATGGAGATGTGACCTACCCTACCACCTTCCAGCATCTAGCATGTCCAGTCACATTAAAATTTTGCAGGTTCTTCTAAACTCCAGTGAATACAAGCCTAATCTTTCTTCATACATTCATATCATTTGCCTTCTTAACTATCTGCTGCATCTGCATGCTTACTTTCATCAACCAGTGCACAGATTTTGAGGCACCTCCCCCTGCTAACCAAATAACATATCTTACTGTTTTTGCATCCAGTGCATAATTCACATTTATTGTACCATATTGCATTTGCCCACATTCTCAGCATGTCCGAAATCACACTGAGGCTTCTCTGCATGATCCCCTCAGCCCACATTCCTGCAAAAGATCATGTCCTAGCATTGATCCGTGGTACCTCACTTGTCACTGCCTGCCACTCAGAAAAAGACAAAATTTATTTGCACTCCATTTTCCATCTTCCAACCAGTTCATTCATCAAGACAGATTCTTACCTCCAATCCCACATGCTGTAATTTTACATGCTGACCCATTTTGTGGGACCTTACTGAAAGCCCTCTCAAAGTTCAAATACACATCCTCTAGCTTTCCATCATCTGCGCTGGTTATGTTCTCAAAACATTTCAATAGATTTGTCATACATAATTTCCCTTTCATAAATCCATCTTGACTTAGTTTCAGATTTCCAAGTCCTATACTATTGCACCTTTTAAAGTGGAATCCAGCATTTTCTGCATTACCATCATCAAGCTAAAATTCCCCATTTTCTCTATATTTTTTTTTAAATGACAAGGTTACATTAGCAACTCTCCAATCCATTGGAACTGATCCAAAGTCTATAGAACTTTTTAAAATCCCTTGCAATGCCTTCATTATTGCAGTGACCACTTCCTGAAGTACGCAGGGAACATAGATTATCAGACCCTGGGGATTTCTTGGTCTTTAATTGCATCAAATTTCCACAATAATTCCCTAATAATTCAGATTTCATTCAGTTCTTCCCCCTCACTGCAACCTGCGTTCCCCAACTATTCTGAAAGATTAGTTGTCACTCTTTGTGAAGAGAGAATGTTTTTAAACTGGCCTGCCATTTTGTTGCTCCTATTATAAGTTCCCCACTTTTGAAGTAGTGCAATGAAGTTTTCTTATTGCAAGGCTCATATACCATTTTAAAATACCTCTATATCCAATGTAAAATGTTGTCACATTAATTGCTATGACTGATTCATCAGTGTGATGAACTGTAATACTAATTATCCCAAGCATCATGCTAGCACTACTTATCTGTGTTAAACATGAGCTTCACAAGTGATTATGTCAATCTACTAATTTTGTCAAAGTCTCTGCTGTCGGAAGTTGATTTAATCAATTCCCATGTGAAATTTAAAATAGCACATACTCAAATTAAAGATTATACTTCTTATTGTTTGAAACAGAAAAACATTACAGGGCTTCCCCCAGATTTTAAATTGCTCATTTTAGACAGGTCATTAAGTTGAGTACTGGTGAAAGATATCAGAAGAATGGAAAGAAATAATTCATTTGGCACCACATCATACAATGTGCATTCAATATTCCACATTTAATGTTTATCTTAGATGAAAACATTAAAAACATCAGACTGGAGTGGTGCCAATAGCTCAAAACCAAATTCTGCAACCAAAATTCTGCAAAGAACATAATATCAATTTGACAACTGACCAAAAAGGTGACAACAAAAATTCAACTGCAGTGTAGAAAAATTGAGAAGAATGGGCTTCAGAATTCTGACTTTAATAATAATGGAAAAATCTGCACTGAGCCACAATGTTAAAACCAGAAAAGGTAAAAAAAACATTTAACCCAAATGCAGGAAGAAAAATAAAATTTAGAAAAAAAAACAGAATTGGTAAAACATAATGTTTTTGTTGGAATGAGACTCCACATTTGCAAAATTAAATTTTCAGGGCCACTGATATGGTTCAACATGTGCCTCAAGTTCATGCCATTTATAGTGATTTCAACGCTGGATCTATTGGTGAGGACTACACCGTGCATGTTATCTCTGGGGAAAAAAAAATCTTTTGATTAATCTTAAAGACATGATCACCAGATGTTATTGTCCTGTCAGATAACAGCAGTGAGCAGTGACAGTCTCACTGGTAATACTGAAGCCAAATCCTAGCCGCTGTCTCATTAATGACAGTAAGACACCAATGCTAATTAAATTGTGACTAACTTGTCCTGTTACATAGTTCAGAACTCAAAATTGAATGCAGGTCAGCCAATGTACAAATCTCCAAATTCTGCGAGGCAAGTATGTGACAAAGAAGTGTAAAGGTAGAAGTGCTTCGTTCAGTTAACCATCAAAAAGATTCTGCATCAGAACTGTAAGGATCACTTATGCTGATTTTTAAATCAACGAAAGGGACTAACAGCGGTAGAGATTACTTACTTTAATGACCTTGCATTCTGCTTTGTTAATAACATCCTGGTCAAAATGAGTTTTTTTTTTAAAAAAAGAGTGTTCTTGCCCTTTGATTAACCTTGCAAGAACTCCGTTTCCAACTACTATCTTCAAATCACTCTACAAGTGATGTAGAAGTTAAGTGAAATTGTCCAAGGCAAGGAACTTTGCAGTGAAAGTTACCAGCAAACCAATCAACATTAATACTGATTGCTGTCAGTATTCATACTATCCAAAGGTGGCAATTCTAATGCTCAGCATCTAAAAAGAGAGCACCTTCCAATTATCCATTTGGATATAAAAAACAACAGTTGCTTGGATCTCAATCTCAAGCTAGTGTCAAATTGAGATTTTTTTTTTAAATTGTTGTTGAGCTTGGCATTATTCATAGGTTTTTTCAACTCCAGGAAGGCAACTGTACACCTATCCTCATGTATTCTAAACACAGCCATTTCCATATGGGTATGAATCAGGGTTTCATCAAACAAGTTACAGGGGAATGCAAAATACACCCATAAACTTGTATAATGCAATTTCAACTGTAGTGCCATGTATGCACAGAGCTTCACTCTGGTGGTTGCTATTGTTTTATGTTAGGAGAGTTGGTATCTGTACATCTGGTGCTCGTAACACTAGTAAAGATTTTAAATACTGTTTTCAAAGCAACTTCACCTACTAAATCAGGATTAAAACTGAAGTTATACTCTCCCCATTGCAAAACCCATTACACGAGTCTCCATACACCAGATGGAAATTGGAACGTGCCACCCTCTTGTTGCTCAGAGTCACAAGTTAAGATGTCACTTTTGCATCCATGTGCATAACAAAGTTATTTGCATTGATGTTGAAGTAGTAATCTAGCTGCCACTTCACTCGCAAAAATATTGGCAGGATTGAACAGTACTTTTTAAAAATGTTTAAAATAGTTTGGTGTTTGAAGGAAAAAAGATTTGCAGTAAGAAAACAATTATAGTCATTTATTGTGTTAGTTGCTATATTATTCAATTATAGTGATAATTTAGAATGTTTAAAATTTTAAACAAAGAATGGCCTGAAACTTACTAAATGTTTGAGCAGGAAAAGGCAATACTTCACAACTCTTTGGAAAACAATTCCTATTTAGTGGGAGGGCTTTATTGAACTCACACATAAGAGAAATGCTATTTCTGCATCCAAAAGCAAAGCTAATCAGTCACATTGTAGCAGGAGAATGTTAAAATATCCATTAAAATACACTTTTCAATAATGAAATATTTAAAAACAAATGAAAATATGACTACAATTGACAGAGTTTTGTTTGCGTTATTTAAAAAGTGAGGAATCAATCTTAGCACTATTCCACTAAAACACTGGTGGGAGTTGATAGTGAACTCTAAACAACCACTGCCTCTTCTCTTCAAACTCATTTTATGTATAAAATCAAACATTCTCAGGCAGCTTAATGAGACAATCTTTCATATAAAGGAACCATGGCATCGAAGAAACATGTCGTCCTTTAGCTGTGGGAGAATTACTTGAAACTTCTGATCCTTTTGATTGTTTAGGTCCAAGGAATCCTGATATCAAGTTTATTTTTTTAAAATGTTTTATCATGAAAGCTAAGAATATTTGAGATTTACTCCTGGTCCAACCTTATTTAGGCGAGGATTGAGACTGCATTCCATCATGCAAAGCTGAGACAAACCCTGAAAGATACAAAGTTTGGCCTTTTCTTCACAAGAAATACAATAATAAATAATATCCAAAACAAATATTGGGATTGTTGCATTGTATATGTGATTTCATTTCTATTTTCCTCCAATATGTTTACCAGAAAGGCTTAAAGGAGCCTAAGATACCCAAAGCTCTGCAAATTGTTGAGTTTTCAAAGTGTATGCATTCAACAAATTCTAAAGCAAGTCCAAGAGAAACCCACTTGTCTTGTGTTTTTTTTAAATTAAAATAAGAGTCCAAGTCATCCAAGGTCACATCAGCACCAAATGGAGAAAATTTGACATCAGTCCAGTTTAATCCAGATGTCACTTACATTTCTTTAAGTAACTTGACAGCAAGCCTGCAAAAATTAAGTATCAAGAGTCCAAAGTGTGAAGCTAATATCAGTGGCGCATGTGGAAATCCACATTATAACAATCCGTAGAGCATTTCAGAAGAGGATTCTGATGAAAACTCATCAGCCTGAAATGCTAATTTTGTTTCTCTCTACACAGATGCTGCCAACTTGATGTGTATTTCCAGTATTTTCTGATTTTAAATCTCACAAAAGGGCACCTGTTCCCTTTCTTCATGTCCATATTAAGAAAGTTATCAGAATTCTCATTGCAAATCCCATGCATCGTAGATTGGATGTGTAGTTGAGCAGAATATCAATCATTTTATGCATGATAAGGTGCCATTATGCTTTAACAAAATTGCTTTTCCCCTAGAATTGGAAATATTAAAGTATTTGCAATGGTCTGAGATATTTGTATTATTCACAAAAGGAAACAGTACATTCAACTTAGGTGTTACACCTACAGTTATTGACAAAACGCTTTCTGGGGGGACAAGTGGATCACAAATCAAGTAAGATATTTTGTTTTTAAATCACAGGCATAGCACCAAAGATGACCAAATTTAATTTTTCATGTTTTATTGTGATGTATCCCTGATATGCATAGGTCTTTCCATTTGATTATTCCCCACTGAACAAATATTTGAAGAGCCACTGCTAATTCATACATGACACACTGCAATCTAATATCTCGAATTCATAAAAAGGCAAAAGGAAGCATTTCTCAACATCATTAGTATTTATAAGTGCAACTATTTTATATTGGAGGTAATAGATGTTCAAGGTAGCCAACATTGTGACTTCTTTACTTCACAGAACAGAAGGAAGTTACATTATTTTAAATCAATTACTGATAAGAGTTATTCCATAGAATTGTTTCCCAAATACAAGTGCAATGTGACCAAGAAAAAGCAAATATTACTTTGAAACATTTAACACAGGATCAAGTAATTGCAGTTTTCCAAATGACTTATTAAAACTGCTTAATATTTAAAAGTTAACAAGCAATATCTGCAAAGTAATTAAATAAGCAGAATACAGAGCCTATAAAGAAATAAAATCACTCCAAGTTATAAATTCGTAAACAAAATATAAAGATCCACTTAGCTAAGTAAAGGAGATCAGCAAAACTGCATCTCGATAAAAGGGTAGGGGCAGCTGGAGGAGCAAGTTAATTATTATCCCTTGTTCCTAATAGATAAAAGACAGTAGGAAGTTTGGTCATTTGGCCGGCTCCCACATACACTTATCAAGGACCTAATGGTTTTCAAATTACTCAAAACTATGTACATTTCCTGGAACCTTAGAATGTCACTCCCACTGCACGGAAATACAATGAGATGCTGATGAACACTGGAAGCTCCATGCAGATGAAAGTATATAAAATGATCTTAACCTATTCACTGCATTCTTCTAGATAAACTCTGGAGGCTATGGATTGCATATTTTCATTCCTTTCATATGAAAAGAGATATTTTTATGGAAAACAGTACTGATTTCTATTTAGTGACAAGCTAAACAACGTGGAAACACAGACTGCATATAAATTTGACGCATGCAAAGTTTTGCCTGCATGGATTATAGATTAGTTGCAAATTCTATAATGGGCTGCGACCGACAGAATACCTTATTTATTTCTGAAAATATTTGAATCGGGATCCTCAGAACACAGCAAAACTTGAATTAGCTTAATGGACTATAACATTTACATTATAGTTACGTTTTCAGACAGTAAGCATAATTGTCTTTATGAAAGTAGAATCTACATTCTATTGTCAAACATTGATGAAGCGTTATTTAAGTTAATAAAACATCCTAAATCGATTCAAAATTCACAAGATACAAAAGGATAAGATATTGAATGCAAACGCTCTCCACCATGGTTAGACAGAACAGACAACCAGCCTTAGAATTCAACGTTAAAATAATAAAAAGGTTTAGAATTATACTACAGCGCTGTCTGTTGACATTTTTTTTCCCATTCCTCCAAACTAGACACTCGTCCCAGCTAACTCAAATCTGTACATGGTGAAACGGATCAACATTGCGTTAGATGCTGCCGTAGTACATCATCACCACCTCAAGGTCAGACAACAAACAAGACTGAAAGGATTTTAAAAAAAAGAGCAGTAGTGTTCCCACAATATAAAATTGACACGTTCAATACGAGGTGCCTACAGAAAGAATAATGTTCTTGGTCCTACCTGTTTAGTGTGTGATAAGACGGTGCCGGCTGCTTCCTGTGTGTGAGTGGGTGTTTGAGTGTGTGACTGAGTACTGCTGTCACCACAGCTCCCCAGCTCTGACTGACTGAAAAATGCACCAAAAAAAGCCATTTAAAAACACTCTCACCCACAATGGCGCTTCAACTAACCACCCATATCACAAGCAATATGTATATTTATATATGCAGTACGCTTTTCTGAAAAAAATAAAGTTGCAAGCAAACAAGTGAACACCTTAATAAGCGTTGCTCTGATTAAAATAGTGGGGCATAGAATGAGGTATCATTGACTTAGAATGATTCGGAAGGTTTAATTACAGTTGCAAATAATGGTAGGGAGATGCTCAGCCGCCACACTCCGCGGCACGTGAGAAGCGAGCGCAGCGCCGATTGGTGAGATCGGTTGTCAGGCGCTTCCTCGACCGAAAGGAACAGCAACGTGAAAAAGTTGGATTATTGGGAATTAATGAGGCTGCAGCTGGAGGCTGCAGCTGGTGTCCGGGCGGCGCGGGGCGGCGCGGGCGCCAGCTCCCGGGGGCTCGAGCTCCCGGCTCGGATTCCAGGGAGGCTCCAGCACCTTACTAAATCACTTCCACTTACCAGAAGTAACTTACTTGCCGGGAGCAGCTCTCGATCCGTTATCTTACAATGCCTGATTAAACGTTAAACACGGAAGCTGAACATTACCAACTGCTTTGCAATTTAACTAATGTTTTAAAATAAAACTTTTTGCTGTAAATATATGAATTGCATTGCCTTCATTCAATCACTGTCTCTTCCCTCTTTGCCTCCAGTGGTTAATGTATTTAATGCATACGATTGGATCGGTGAATCTATTTGTCTAATGTTCATCCTTTCTCGTTAAGCACGGAAAACAACGGAGACTTTTAACAAGTAAAAACGAATCTGCGGGAGAGGTTCAAGTTGCTGTGAAAGTGACTGAGATTTTTCCATTACGTACCCAGAGAGGCTGGGATTTAGAAACAATCTGGTTTTCATTCACAGAGCACAGGCTCAGTTACATTATTTTTCGGTATGAAAACTAGTAAAACTTGTAATATAAAGTATCTAACATATATGTCTGCTGTAATTTAATTGAGGAAAAATCAGAGGTGATGATGCTGCAGTGTAAGATTTCAGTATAACAATGCCTTTAAATTTCTCGAAATATTGGGAGGTTATCCCCGTTTATTTCTCGTTTCATTTTCCTGATATTATTTATTTCGTTGGGCTCTGCAAGTTACTTCAATGCACTAAAGAAGAAAGATTGTCATAGCAAATAAAGTGGTTATGTTTTTTTCCAAATAGTTGGTTTATTAAATCACAGTGCAAAGTTGTGTGATTCATGGAAAAATGTATTTGTGGAAATAAGAGTGTTGATTTCTTAGTTGAATAGGTCTGGTAAACAAATTCTGGTTTTTCCACTTCAATAATTTCCAATAAATCCTTGTGTAAGTCTTTAATACTGCTGCAATGCACCCTGAATGGGATTCAAGAAAATGATGATTATTCACTAAGTGATCATTGTGTCATTTCTAGCCTCTAATCTCTTCTCTACCAAAATTAGTATTAGTCCGGCAATGGTTTCACTGAACTTTCTTATCTTACCCTTTCCAAGCTCCAAACATACAGTCTCATGCATTTCCTTCTCCCTGCTTCTCAGTACATTGAAATAAAACTCATTGCAATGTTCCCTCTTGCAGCCAATGACCTTCACAATTATGAAGATCTGAAGCCCAATTACTTCCTTCAGTCTTCCACCAGAATCTGCCTGGGATTAAATTCAAAACAATTAAAATATTAGAAATGGTCAGTTAACTTGATTTTTTTTTTGCATAAGTCTTTACCTAGGTTTTTGTTTTCAGCATGTATGGTTAACACGAGGGGGCATAATTTTAAGGTGATTGAAGGAAAGTATAAGAGGGATGTTAGAGGTAAGTTTTGTTAACAGAAAGTGGTGGGTGCGTGGACGCATTACTAGCAGAGGTTGTGGAGTCAGATACATTAGGGACATTTAAGAGACTCTTAGATAGTCACATGAATGATAGAGAAATGGAGGGCTATGTGGGAGGG
>JARFYF010000094.1:15659370-15671703 GCA_030265395.1 Rhina ancylostomus | reverse complement strand
AAATATTTTAAACTTTCTAATCTATTTCCTAAAATAATTGTTTCCCTTGTTTTCTTACTAACAGACTCGCCAACATAATTTATTGGTCATTTTTGGCTCATGTTTATAAGGTTGCAATAAAAGTTATCAATCTTTTGCTTCGCACATCAAAACAGCACAGCAACATCAAATGAGAGATGGTGGGGTTGCTGTATTGTGATACAACATCTACAAATCCCTCTATATCTAAACAAAAGAAAGTTTGTATTCTGCTGTGACCCACTGGTGAATGTCATGATACCGAACACCATGACATTAAAACAGTATATATTCCCTATTATATCATTTTAACATAACAAAATTGACTGAATCAGGAACAGACAAGGGCTTACTGTGTAATTAATATCTCACAGTATTTTAAACCAAAATTGAGACAAGCTAATTAAAATACTTGACTCTGTAATTTCTGTATCAAAAGCAACAAAGTGCCAGAAATATATTCCATCAATACCTGTAAGGAAAAAGGTAACAGGGTATTTCAAATGCACAGCCATTCCATTATGTTTTATTTCAAATCTTCAGAATTTGCAGGATTTTGATTCCATTTCCCATTACTGCTTTTCCTGCTTTTCTGTTTATTGTGTATATCTGTAAAAGGTCTCTGTAATGCTCCACAAAATTCTTGTACAGTTTCAAAGGTACTGGTCTAATTAGCAACAGTGATTAAATGTTGTGCAATGTTATAATTAAATGAGTAACACAGAGTAACAACAGATGGTAGATAAGCAATGAAGTAATTAGATTTTAACAGTTTTTTATCTGTGGCTCTTATGCAAGAGAATAGATTACTTTCAGTTTTCATGAACTAGTGTAGAAATGAAATTCCACTCCCACTCTGACCTCTGTCCTCCAGCACCTATTCATTTCCAACATTGATTTTAATTTGGAACTTGGAACTCAGCCTTCAAATGTGTCCATGCACAGGTGTTATTAGCCCCACTCTAGCAGAAAACTTGTTGGAGGTGGAGTTCAGCACTGTCATGAGAAAGATTGTGAAAAGTAATGGAGCCTTGCTTCACACCAACCTGAGCTGAGGTTGGGTCTGTTGTGGACCTGTTGGTTCGGATTACTACGTGCATGTCATCAATGTAGCAGTTGTAAAATGAAAATGAATTTCTAAGGGTAGCCAATTTTGAGAAGAATGCTTCACATAACTTCTTAATTGATAGAGTCAAGGCTTTTGTGGTCAAAATAGGTCTTGTCAAAGGGTTGATCCTGTTCTCTGCATTTTCAGTGATGACATACATTCTGTAATCTTAACCAATGGTCCATAGCAGACCCAATCTCATTTAGGGAGCAGAGGAAGGATAGGAGGACCCAAGCAATGATTTCCCCTGGGACAGAGAGCAGGGAGGCTCTCGACTGTTACCACAACCAAATTTGACTCCTTACTTGAAGATAATCATGATTGTAGCACCTCCACCCCGGCATGTCCTCCTTGTCCCAGACATGAGAGATGAGGAGCACTTTGAAGAACTCCTCAACCATGACTTCTTTCCTTGATGTAAGATTTCTTCAGCTCCATCTCACAGGAAATTATCTGATCTGACAGCACCGTCACTTGAGACCAACAAGAACTTGAAAGATCATATTTCAATGGCATGTCCTAAAGATCAGATGGGGCCTCTGCTTAAGTTTCATAACTTGACAGAGAAGAACTTCAGAATCCTTTCAGACCAGTTTTCCTTATAACCAATTACCAACTTAGAACAGTTTTTATGCTTTGAACCCTTGCCCACAAGGGACAGGATTGAGGCTGGATCAAGTTCAGTGTATGCTAAGCCCTTACAACCATCAGGGATAACATATGTTCATCTCATAAGTCTAGGTTGGATTCACAGGTGGGTCTCAAACTAAAAGGACTGTTTTGCTGCGCCACTTAGTCAGAAAAGTTACACCATATGTGACAAGCTGAAGGAGAGAATATGAGATATAATTCCAGCAAAATTAAAACACTGACTTCTCTGTCACTACATCAAGTGGGTGTTTGTGCTTCTATTGATTCCTACGAGTTGGCAAAGGGAGTTGTAGACAATTATGTGAAATGACAAATCTTTGTTTAAGGCTCATTGCAAAATGTGGTATTGTCCTGTGTGTGAATTATTGATGTGTGCAATATTTTCTATATATCCTAACTCTGAAATGCATACAATGAATACTTTAAAGGAAACTATTTTATTTGTTGATTTGATGAAATACTGTGGCTATCATATTTGCTACTGTTTCTAGCATCAACTGATCCAAAGATAGAATAACTTATGTAATAATAATGCCACTTTCCAAGGAACTTTTTCTGTGCTCATATGATTGTCATGTACTTTACCTCATTGTATGTACTTTGTATTTCATAGCAAATATTTTATTCCATGCATCATCAGGTATGTGTTGCAATTTGTGCAAAATTAGGATAATCATCCTTTACATAGAATTACAAAGTATGGGCAATACAAAGACTATTCAGCCCAATTAGTTTGTGGCAAAGCTTTAAGGCTTGACATGCTATCCCTGAAATGACATAATCTAACTCCTTCAGTTTATCATTCCTTTCTTCTCTATGTTATTTTACTGACTTCCCTCAAATAAGTCTACTGTGGTAGTTTTATCTAACATCCAGCATTATCACAAGTTCCATATTCTGAATCACTTTACAGGCAAGAAGTTGGTATCGAAGATAACCAGAACCTTAATACTTAGGAGCTGCAAGGGTAAGTCACATTTGCTCTGCTTTCGTGTTCACCCTACCAGAAAGGCGAGAGTAGAAGTCAGATGATGAAACATTGGGAATGTGCCTCCAGGCAGTTTCCATTTCATTCAGTAAAACTAATGCAGATATCAAGTCCTGATTTTGTCTTTTCCTTTGTTCATTTTGGGGGATTTTGTTATCACTGGCAAGACCAGATTTATTGCCTGTCTCTAACTGCCCCTGAGGAAGTGGTAGTGAACTTCTTAGTTGCTGCAATCCTTGTGGTGAACGTTCTTCTGCAGTGCTCTTACGTAAGGAATGCCAGGATTTAAACACATTGACAACAAAGGACCAGGATCATTGTTGGATGGATCTCAGTGTTGTACCTGTACTGGAACAGCTTGGCTGGAAGCACAGATAGTTCCGGAGCACAGGTCTTCAATACTACATCTGGGAAGTTTATTTGGATGTTGTATGGGCCTTTTATTGTATTCGATGCTCTCAGCTGTTTCTTGATATCATGTGGAGTGAATCAAATTGGCTGGAGACTGGCTTCAATGATGGTGGGAATCTCAGGAGGGAGCGTGAGATGAATCATTTCTCCGGCACTTCTGACTGAACATGGTTGCATGTGCTTCAATCTTTTCTTTAGCATTTATATGCTGGGTCCTGCTGTCATTGAGAATGGGGGGGTGTTCTTAGAGCCTCCGTCTCTAATTATCTGTTTATTTGTCCACCACCATTCACAAGTAGATGTGGTAAGATTATGGAGCCTCAATCTAATTTGTTCAGTGCAAGATAACTTAGTTCTATCTATTGCATGCATTTTTGCTGTTTAGCATGCATGTACCCCTGTATTGCAGCTTCACTAGGCTGGTACCTTGTCATTTTTAGGTATAATTTCCTGTCTTGCAAAAGAAAGGAAATTATTGGCCAGTTAGCCTGACTTCAGTGGTTGGTAAGATGTTAGGGTCTATTATTAAGGATGAGGTTTCAGGGTATTTGGAAGCACATGATAAAATAAGCCGAAGTCAGCATGGTTTGCTTAAGGGGAAATCTTGACTGACAAATCTGTTGGAATTCTTTGAGAAAGTACCAGGTAGGATAGACAAAGGAGAGTCAATGGACGTTGTTTACTTGGATTTTCAGAAGGCCTTTAACAAGGTGCTGCACATGAGGCTGCTAAACAAGATAGGAGCCCATGGTGCTACAGGAAAGGTACTAGCATGGATAGAAGATTGGCTGACTGGCAGAAGGCAGAATAGGAATAAAGGGGGCCCTTTCTGAGTGGCTGCCAGTTACTAGTGATATTCTGCAGGGGTCAGTGTTGGGTTTGTTACTTTTCATGTTATACATTAATGATCTGAATGATGGAATTGATGGCTTTGTGGCCAAGTTTGTGGATGATACAAAAATAGGTGGTGGGGCAGGTAGTGTTGAGGAAGCAGCGAGTCTGCAGAAGGACTTGGACAGGTTGGGAGAATGGGCAAAGAAGTGGCAGATGGAATACAGCACAGGGAAGTGTATGGTCATGCACTTTGGTAGAAGGAATGAAGGTGCAGACTATTTTCTGAATGGGAGTGAATTCAGAAATTGGAGGTGCAAAGGGACTTGGGAGTCCGAGTGCAGGATTCCATAAAGGTTAATTTGCAGGTTGAGTCGGTAGTAAGGAAGGTAAATGCAATGTTAACATTCATTTCAAGAGGACTAGAATATAAAAGCAAGGATGTAATTCTGAGGCTTAATAAGGCATTGTTCAGACCACATTTTGAGTATTGTGAGCAGTTTTGGGCCCCAGACCCAAGGAAGGATGTGCTGGCATCGGAGAGGGTCCAGAGGAGTTGACGAAAATGATCCCAGGGATGAAAGGGTCAACGTATGTGGAGCGTTTGATGGCTCTGGGCCTGTACTTGCTGGTTTAGAAGGATGAGGGGGGATCTCATTGAAACCTACTGAATATTGAAAGGCCTGGATAGAGTGGACATGGAGAGGATTTCCAGTGGTGGGAGAGTCTTGGACCAGAGGGCACAGCCTCAGAATAGAAGGATGTCCCTTTAGAGCAGAGATGAGGAGGAATTTCTTTAGCCAGAAGGTGGTGAATACGTGGATATGTAACACAGGCAGGTGTGGAGGCCAAATCATTGGGTATATTTAAAATGGAGGTTGATAGGTTTGTGACTCGTAAGGATGTCAAAGGTTATGGGAAGAAGGCAGGACAATGGAGTTGAGAAGGAAAAATAAATCAGCTGTGAACAAATGGCAGAGCAGACTCGAAGGGCTGAATGGCCTAATTCTGCTCCTATGTCTTATGGCCTGAGTCCAACCAATTATATTTGATGGCCCTTGTGAAGTATGCTGTAATTACTTATACTAGAGGTGCTTGTATAAATGTAAATTGTTGTGTAATGCACCTTAAAGGATAAAGATCAGCAGGAATTATTGAAAAAGCTCTTGATAAAAAGGTATAGGGGTACATGAATCAATGCTGTTAAACTGACTGGTCTTACTGCATTCTTGTCACCATGAATTGAATTTTATTGTATTGATGTGCTGCAAGCTCTAGGAGATGTCAAGTTCTATGTGGGAAGTCCTAAGTTTCTGTGCTACCTTTGACAGTGACTAACTCAGCTACTGTATTAACATATTTCTTCCAGATTTTCCAACCAACAAGAATGAGCTAGTGTGATTACTAAGCACATAACTCAGTTTCAGCTGCACTATTTAAAGGAACAATGCAAACGTGACATTTGATGGATTCTGGAATTGGCTGCACAGGAACCAGCATGCCAAAAATGGATTGCAAAGGAGCCAAGGTTGACTCTCAATTCAGTGACACCTAACTTGAAGTCATGCTGTGTGCTATCAGAGGCTGCAGAAACATTATACTCCCTGCTGAGAAAGAAGCCTGCCAATTAAACCAACAAGCCTGTTCCAAGAAGTAAGAGAGAGAATCAGAGTTAGCACGTCCAGTTGATGATTTTCATCACAACTGATGAGCTGGTGTCTGCCTCCACAGATCCTGGCTGACCTGATGAACTTTTCCAGCTTTTTCTGGTGTTATTACAGATTCCCTGCAGAATAATTATTTCACTTTTGCATGTTTCTGGCAGACTCCTGCTACTCTTCCTGAAGCTCACACTCCTCATTTGAGTCCCAAATTATTGGAAAGCATAAGTAGCATCCACATTGATATGGGTGAACACACACAATGTGAAGTTCAGAAGTGTCACATTGAAAGCTTACAAACTGAGCTTCATTTTATTTTGAATTTGCTGTCAGTTCTTCAGTCCTGTCCAATGCCTCTGCATTTGCCTTGCTTACATTGACAAGTTCCAGGAAACCAGGCAAACTGAGGCAAAGTTTAAACCGCCTGTTAATTTTGCTCTTATTCAGCTATTGACATATTGAAATTAGCAGTTCCACTCTCCTGTGGGGGTTGCTCGCTGAGGTGGGTGGATTGGAGGCAGGCTCCCAAAACTTTCATCCAGAATTGTGTTTTTTAATTTCTCTTCCAGATGAATTATTAGGCGTCAGCCTTGGCTCAGCAGTCTTTTGTAACACTCTTGCATTCTTTAACCAGAAATTATTCCTTCAATTAAAATGTTGACCTGTCAATTGATAATTGGCTTTCTTTAAAAAAAATCCTTGTGTTGCATGGTGATTGAAATGGCTGGCATTTCAAGTTCAAATGCTGATTTCAGTTGCTCTGCAACATTTCCCATTAATGTTGAACAAATCAAAAATACACAGGCAAACCAGTGGAAAACGGGACTAAAAATTACAGCTGAACTTGTAAGTACAGAAAACATCAAAATTGAAACCTAAACTTCAGAATTTGGAAAATATTACAAATTCCTTATCACAACAAGGACAACAAAATGTCATGACTTCCACTGCAACAGGGGAGCAATAAGACAAGCTAGGACTATCTTCAGCCAAGTGTGCAGGAAATTGAATCACATCACATATATATTTTGGACAATATGCACATAGTGTATGACGGAGTTTATTGGATCTTGTGCCCATCCAACTCTCCCTGGATTAATAATCGGTCCTTTGAATCTAAGAAACTAATGTGTCAAGTCATTGGATACCTGGTTTTCTAAGTCTATAATGCTATGGAATCTTCTTCATTTACTTTAATAAGAGCAGAACTAGACACGACTACTTGCACTTGCCTGCCTCCACTTATTCACCTCTGGTCTCCCTCACCACCCAAGATCCTCCCTGCAGATCAGTTTGGCATCTCGGACAGTCAGCATTTGGGAGTATCGTGACTAGGGTATGGCAGCCAGAGATCCCATTGAGGGCGAAAGCTCACTTGAGCTGAGGCTCAAATGTCAACTAAAATCAAGAATCAAGTCTGAGACCTATCCTCAAATGTTGCCGACTGATACAACATCGATTTCTCCTCACAATGAGTTCTAACCAATAACAAGGTAATCAATGGACAATGTGGAATGAGTTCATAATGATGGAGATTAAACCAAATAGCATTGATTCTTGTGATGTGTTACTTGTGAAACTAGATCGGCAACAGGAAATAACCAAAATTTGGAAGTGGAATGATTTCCGACTTCGCTGTCTTCATCATGACGTGCTGATGGAAAATCAACAAGAGTTTAAGACTGCAGTTTAACACAAGAGCAGAAAGCCATTCAGTCTGCATGAGTGATTTTCTGAATAATTCACTAGGTTTCCTACTTCCTTCAAATATTTATCCAAAACTCTTTCAAAGATAACTAGTGAATCTGTATCGACTACCCTATTGAGCAAAGCATTCCAGACCCTAAAGCAGATGTGATGCAAGAAATGTTTTCCTTATGTTTTTTCTGTGCTTTTCATCCGTCACCATAAATCTGTGGCATCTGGTTATTGACCTTTAATCCACTCTAAATCCTTCATGATTTTAAACACTATTATCAGATCAATTTAGGTTTCTCTGCTCAGAGGAGAATAAACCCAGATTCTCTAATCTTTCTATTCATCAGTAATCCATTATTTCTGGAATTAAATGAGTACTTCTCCTTTGCAATCTCTCTTAACCCATCCCAAGGTGCGGTTCCCAGAAGTGAAACGAATATTCCAGCTTGGGCAATCTTATGTTTATTAAACAAGTTTAGAATAACTTTGCTTTTTTATTATTTTGGGCCTCTGTTTAGAAAAGCCAGGATCCTTGATGTTTAACAAATGCTGCGCCAATCTCTTCTGCCACATTCAAAGATGTGTGCGCAAACACTAAGTTCTTTTCTTGCACTCTGCCCCGTTTAGCTTTAAATTCTTGCCTCACTCTTCCCTCTGAAACACATCACCTTGCAGTCTTCTGCATTAAATTTGCCACCTACATTATCATCCAAGTTCCTTGAAGATTTATATGACAAACAAGAGGGGACCCAGCATTGTTTCCTGTGGCAAACCAATCTAAAAAACCCTCTACTACCATCCTCTGACTCCTTCCACCAAGCCAATTTTGTATCCAATTTACTAACTCACTCTGGATCCCATGTGATCTAATCTTCCAGATCAGCCTACCATACGTGATCCTGTCAAATGCCTCGCTCAAGTCCACACTGACAATGTCTACCAGCCTGCTGAAAGAATGGAGAAAGAATGCAGATGAGCAAAGTACCGAAGGGTCTAGGTATTCTTGTCCAATTGCAAGAAGTTAGCAGGTAGGTGCAGCAAGTGTTTAGGAAGGCAATTGGCACATTGGGCTTTAGTGCAAAAGGGGTTGGAGTTTAAAAACAGGGAAGTCCTGTTACAATTGTATAGAATATTGGTGAGGCCTCACCTGGAGTACTGTGCTCTTTTGGTCTCCTTATCCAAGAAAGAATATATTGGCATTGGAGGCAGTCCAAGAGATTCACTAAGCTAATACCTGAGATGAGAAGCTAAACAAATTAGATCTATTTTCTTTGAAGTTTCGAAGAATGATTGGTGATCTTACAGAAACATAAAAGATCCTGAGGGAACAGAGCAGGAGAGATGTTGCGATGTTTCCACTGATGGGAAGTTATTGAATGAGGAAGCATACGTACAAGATTAGGGGGACAGTCATTTAAAGCTGAAATGTGTGGGAACTTCTTCTTGCAGAGGGTAATTAATCTCTGCAGATCTCCACCTGGAGAGTTATGGTGGCTAGATCATTATGGAGGAAGCAGATATATTTTTAAAAGTTCAGGGAATTAAGTTCTTTGAGGAACTGACATGGAAGAGGAGATGGGACCTGGGGCATATCAGCCAGGATCAGATAGAGTGGCGTGGCGTGGTAGAACTGAGTGGCCTGCTCTTCTACTTTTCTAATGTTATGGCCTTGCATTCTTCTGTGATCTAATTTCAAAATTATGTCTTGCATCTCAAATTCAGTAAGTAATGTACATCAAAAGCAGCAGTGGTCCTTATACTGAAGGAACCCCACTATATACCAACCACCAGCCTTAAAAACAAACAGCCTGAAACTATATTTCCCTGCTATTTATCCCATTAGCTTCAAATTTGTTAAGTACATGAATCTGGTACTTTATTACATACCTTCTCAAAATTTCACACATTCATACATCTACACTCTCTGTAAATTTAACAAAGAATGTATTCCAACTTCAAACAACTCCATCAAGTTGGTCATAAATGATTTGTTTTTAACAAATCCACGTCGTCTCTCCTTTGTTAGTCTATCCATGTTCATGTGACTATTCCAAAAATTTCCTCACGACTGATATTGAAACAGTCAGTGTCACATTAGCCATTTTTTCAGAGAAGCAAAGGTCATAAACCAGGAGGCGATTTGGAAGATTCTGGACCAGAACTGTACAATTTGCTATGCTTGCTTACTATAGCAGCCCATTTGAATTGGGGGACATTTCTACATTAGAGTTATTGCCACCTTTCCTATTATCTTGCTTTAATTTTTGTTTCTACATTCAGGACACTGAGATCTAATTATCAGAACTTTGGCAAATACCTCATTCATAGTACACATTTTTAAGATTGTCAAGTTATTTTGGGGTAGATATTATCTACAATAACAATGCTTTTTTTGGATTACAAAACAACAAGATTGCATTACAGAATGCGATAAAGTTGTCACTACATTGCAACATAATCTTTATTTAAAATTAACACCATGTATCAAGAAACAAACAATTTCAGCTTTTCAAGCATAATGAGAGCCCAAAATCGCTTGCATTCCAATTGGGCTATTAGCAGTAACGTATTTATTACAGAAACCACGAGATTTTACAAATCTCAAGTAAAATTCCTAGGCACATGTGGAACTGTATAATAAAAACAAACAAGAATTTCCAAAATGTACTTTATCAGCTGCATGTTTTTAGTACCCAAACCTTTTCTTGGTCATCTGTGAGAAATTGCATTGCATAGTTTCATGGTTGAAGTTGGCCAGACATTTTTTGTTACAATGGCTCTATGGAAATTATAGAAATACAGCATGCAACATTTTCATCTCTACAAAGCCATTTAGAAAGTACAAGGGTGTAAAGTTATTTCTAGAGGTGTTGTATTGAAATTCAGTAGGTTAAAGCATCCTGGGGTTAATACAATATGAATCTAAATAGAGACTGAATAATACAAGGAAATCTAACATGTGAATTATGAGATGATAATTGCTATGGAATAACTTTATTGGCTATTAGACGCTTACACCAATTTTAGAGCCTGAAGTTAATTCTGTTGTCATTTTGCCAGTGTTTGAGTTTTGAAAACTGCATACGGTGGAAGACAGAAAACTGTTTGTGCAGCTACCCACTGTTCTTTCTTGCAAATCTGGTGACACAATAACTAAGTCAAAGGATCTCAACCATGATGCTTCTTTGGCTACTGAAATTGTGAAAATTCAATACATTTTTCTTTTACAGTGTTATAAACAAACCGATGGTATCATTAAAAAATGCTTACACATAAACTACTGAAAGCAGGTACTTCTGCGTGGGATGAAGTGAATACTGTTAAGTGACTTTGTGTTATGAAAGAAAAACACAAACAACATTATTGAATAAATCAGAATTGCTCAAGGGTAATACCTGTACAGCCACAATATAAGTGTAAGCTTTTGTGAAATCTTGTGCTTTTCTTTAATTGCAATGAACAGTGATGAAGGTTGTTAAGAACTTACTTCAGAGTAATGCTATTCCCAAGTACTTTTTCATCTAATATATTGAACACAGTCATGTTGGTAAGAATTCAGTCTCTATTTTGCCCTCGATAAACTAGATAGAACAGATGCAAGCAAAATCAGAAATTAGATGCATCAGTAGCGTGGGGAATGAGTCCCTTTCTTTCCCTCCAAGGGAATGTGCCTGGTCATTGCCCAACCCCTCAATACCAAAGCACCTTGCAAATTAGAAACTCTGAAGAATGAATGAGACATCCCTTACTCCCACTTTTCCCAATATATTGTGCCCGACCACAAATTAGTATGAACTGGGTTGAAAAGGAAAATCAATCCTACATTAAACCAGCTAAAACTAGTGAAATAAATGTTCAATAATTTTATGAAACAGTTCCAATAAGTGCAGTGATGTTCTATGAAGCAATATTGGAGACATTTTTAAAAAATTGAATCCGGATATGAATATTCCATTAACCCCAGGAGGTGGCTGCAATGCAGCGATGAAAGCTTAAATATCTGGTCAGATCTTAGGATTCAGCTGTCGTTGGCAAAACATGAACATAAATGGTCTTCGTGTTTAACATTTCCAAAGAAGAGTCATTTGTAATTCCTGAAAGAAAGATAAATGTTATGACTAAGTTTCTAATAAAAACGTCTTATTTCAGTCAAATAATCTCCTAAAGACATAGACCTATACCGAGGTTAATTTAAAAAAATAATCTACCACAATAACATACAGTTGTTTATACCAAAACAATCAAACATCTGAGTTGTTCCCTGGAACTTAGGGGCTGATGGGTGACCTTATGGAGGTATATAAAATCAAGAGGGGCATAGATAAGGTGAATAGTCACAAGTCTTGTTCCCAAGGTAAGGCAGTCTATAACTACAAGGCATAGAAGGTGAGAGGGGAGTAATTTACAGGGGACCTGAGGGTCAACTTTTTTCACACACAGGGTGACAGTTAGGTGGAAGTGGAAGAGGTGGGTACAATGATAACATTTAAAAGACATTTGGACAGGTACATGAATAGGAAAAGGTTTAGAGGGATATGGGTCAAATGCAGGCAAATGGGACTAGCTCAGGTAGGCAACTTGGTTGGCATGGGATGAGTTGGGCCAAAGGGCCTGTTTCTGTGCTGTATAACACTATGACTATGATTTATTTGCAAAAATATAATCCAACTCAGACTTTCCAAGAATGTCATCCCTAAGTCAAAATACCCTAATTTCATAGTACTGTACAATGCTTTGGCAAACTAGCACCACCTAGTGAAGAATTCTGGAATAGCCATTTGATTTATTTAGAGCAAACACATTGGTAACTTTCCTATAAATTTCAACTGTTGGAGCGAAGTTATAAAAAAATTGAAATCACAGTCACATCCTGTAGGCATTACAAAAATGTTTTCATGTAAAATCATTGACCTAAAATGCTGTCTAACTTGCTGTCCATTTCTTTTATTTAAGTATTGCATCAAATG
>JARFYF010000094.1:15611517-15639050 GCA_030265395.1 Rhina ancylostomus | reverse complement strand
ACTATCTGGCAGCATATGTACAAGGAGAAAGAGAGTTACCAATTTAGGTTGCAGATATCTAATCTAATTTGTCTGCCTGATGTTTTGAGGGTTTCCAGCATTTTCTGTTTTGGTTCAAAGTTACAGTCCTTGATAAAATAGCTGTTTCATGAAGAATGAGACCTTCCTTTCAAGTGAATTAGAATAGCTTGGAGGCAGAAAGATCTGACAGGTTTCTTATTTTCTTTCTAATGGGTTCTCTTAAATGCATTTTGAAAAAGGCTTCACTTTTCCCATAGTTCTGTCAGCAGCTAAATGTTGGGTGCAATGGATTCCTGCTCCTGAGTCACTCATACAATGAGTCTCACTTACACTAAAAGGATCTCCTTTCAATTTCTGAAAACTTCTGAAAGTTAGGCATTAAAAATACCTTACTAAAAACTAATAAAACCATAAAAAGTACAAAAATTTTCAATTTAAAAAAAACACATTTCTGTTTATTTGTGTACTCGGCAAAATTGTTGGTATTCATTAATACCATCAGTGGCAGAAGAGTTATGCCATGCTGAATTTGGTATGCAGTTCTCATTATGCCAAATGTATGCTGGCACCTTGTTTAGAACAGAGAGCACATCCCCAGGAAAGAAAATGCTAATGGAATCAGTGCAAAAAGAGATCACTACAGCACTACAAGTAGAGAAAGGTTATTGAAAGTACTACTGTGACAAGAACCTGACATGAACACCTCCCTGTTACGATGTGATGCTGTGCTGGTAATCGGGCATGGATCCTGGCATGGAAACAGGTTGCTCTGTGTGGAGTGGCTATCTGAGGCTGTTGTTGAGCAGACCAGAGCAAACAGTGTAGCAGCTCAGCAATGAGATGCAGGGCTTAAGGCTGCATTTGACTGGTACCATGAATGTGGGCCATTTCTGGGGATTGGCAACACCTTCTCCATGTATTAGCAGACTAGATCCTTTGGTCTTTTTCATCAGCTCTTGTTGAATATGATAGAAGCTGCTGCCTCCATCTTTTTGACTGAAGGACTAAGATCACAATGGTGAATCAGCACTGTGTGAGCTGGCACTAAACAGGGTAACATTGTAACAAAATATATCTAAAAGGACTGTGTTCCCAAAATTAATTTATCCAAAACAGAAACAGAGTTTGAAGGATTTACCTGTGTTTTTTCTTGTATAATCACTTCAGCAGAATTTGGTACTGGGTAGGGCTTCAGAGAGGCTTTTACAGTTCCCAAAATAAAATCAATGTGATTCTTAACAACATTTTCCAAATATGCTCCTGTTGGTTGGGAACTGTAATAAATAGTGATCTCATCCGATGGCACAAGATGGGCCTGTAAGTGTCAATTTTATAAAAAAACAATGTCATTTATTGCAATGATTCTTGGATCTATTTTTTGTTGCGAGCCTTAAAAAATGATAGATTGACTACTAATGCGATGCACAATGAGATGACAGTAGGCTGCTAAAGAATTAAAAATTCTTAATCTCACATTACGACAGAGCAGGAAGCACACAAAAACTTGGTAAATTAGCAAATGGTGAGCATCATGGGTAAATTACTTATTTTCTGAATACAAAGTAGTAAATAAATAATCATGAAATATGATGGTGTAGTATAATGATGAAAACAATGGAATGAAATTTACCACTGTCCAAATATCAATTTTAAAAGGGACAGAACAGAATAAATATTACTGTAGAATTGTCTACATATCAAGTAGCAACAAGACTAGTCAATGTATAATTTTACATCAAGAAATAGCAAAAATATAATTGGTACATGAGAACTGGATTAGACAAAAGAGTCATGTTCTTGCTTCTGTTGAAAATTCACACCAAATCAATAAAATAAAACTTGTGCCATACCAATAATAAATTCATTAAGCAGCTTTAAAAACACTCATTAACCTTCCAGAAACATTGTGCTTATCATGTTAATTTAATAATTATGTATTGTGAAGCCAAGACAAAAATCTGACGTCTCAGATTTAAAAAAAAATTGAGATAGAAAAAGAATCTTAAAATTTCTTGTAAAGTCTATCCCAGTTAGAAAATGATTATTTTATATTTTGAATAGACAAAAAGGTGCATATAATTGAACAAAAATTCAACTTCAAAGAAAATCTGTAAAATTTAAATCATAGCAAATGTCCAATAATTGTGAATGTTTCATTAATTATTACTATGATATGGAATATAAAATATTGACTCTGAAAAGAAATGAACTATTTAATTTATTAAACTCAAAAGAAGTAGAGCTGCCAAAAATCTGCAATTAGGACATAAGTAATCAGACCAATAGAATTTTGGCATTCAGTTTGTAGCACTAAATTTGATTTGCGTAATCCATTTTAATAAAACTGTGGGTTCATCATGACTGAACCACCTGGGGTTTTCATAGAATGCAATGCCTGGCCCAAATTTTGACAAGTTACTTAATCTTCTCCGGCACCAATCATTTTTTGCCCTCCAGAAAAAAATGAAAATGAACTGACAGAAACTATCCACTGAACACAAGCCAACTCTGGCGAGTTTCTACAATTTTTACCCTCAACAAAAAGCTGCAAAAAAAAAAGATTAACTTTAAATAAAGCTGGAAAATTCTTTGAACACTTTACTCTTAAACTACATATATTGATAATGTTAACTTACTAACTTTGTAAGTCAGTTTTATAACTGATCAAAAATCACAACTCAGCATTCACTAATTGAACAGAATTACTGTGGGAAATATAACTCAACATACTTATTGCAAAGTAAATAGACAATGCATCTAATTGTGTGCAATGGGTGATTTAAAAAGTAATACAGTTAGAAGTTGAAATAAATTAATGAATTGTCTTTTTCCACCACATACTGCAGATTTTGGCAAAACATATACAGACTTAGAAAATGTCACACAATGTTAGAAGAAAATATGACAATATGAGCAGAAGGAACCCAGAATGTTTAAGCCTGTTTTGCCATTTAAGATGATCAGAGCAATTGTTCAATATCAATTCCAATTTCCTGCACGTGTCCATAATCCCTCCATTCCCTTAGTGTCAAGAATCCTTCAACGGTTGCTGAGCAATTGTGACCTTTGGGACAGGGAATTGCAGATGCTGGGGCAGTGAAAGAGTGAATGTGTTCACAACCTTTCATTTGACGAACAATAAAACCACCTCTATTTAAATAAATGACACAGGGGAATACAGTCTTTCATATTTATGAATGTTTCTTTTCTGAAGAAATTTAGTTAACCAAATGATGTTCTTGCTATCACCTCCCTATAACATCACTTAAGTATTAAGAACTCAGCTTAAAAGATAAACCGATGGATTATCTAAATTGGCGACTACCTAAACCAGACAGATAAATTCTGAGATTCTTAATGGTTCGAAGCAATCTGGGTGGCAAATACAACTTAAAATCTGCCTCAGCATCTCTAAGTTAAATTGAGTTTGGATGTGAGAGGATGGAGCAACCAAGGAAAAAAAAATCATATGGCATTCATATGCTCGTGTTGTGAGTTTGCAGCTATGGAGAGGGTGGAGGTCTGCTATGGTGCACATCTGCACAGCCTGCCAACATTAACTATCTTGACTCATACAGGTGAAAGAGCTTGTTGGATACCTCTGGGTATAAATGAGTCCCTAGCACTTGCACTGAATATACAAATGGCAATGTCTATGCCTTGACATCAACAAAAGCAGAGTACAACGTCCACCTGCTAAAATATTGTACGTCCGATGGAAGTGGAGGGCATACTTCCTCACCTGGGTATGCATAGAATTGTGCTCTAACAGAAATTCAATGCATTTAGGAAAATCTTTAGAAAGCAGAAGAAAGATGATAATAATGGAAAATGCTAGAAATGCAGGTTAGATCGCATCTGTAGAAAGAGAAACAAAGTTATCATTTCAGGTTGGAAATCATTCATCAGAGAGCTTCAACCTGAAAATGTTAAACATGTTTCTCTTTCCACCAATGTTGCCTGGCCCACTGAGTGGTTCCAGCATTTTCTGCTTATAGATTTTCAAAAAAAATGACTCTTATAAAAAAGATAAGTAGAACTTGCCTTTTTTCGAAGCTTTTGGATACGATTTATCACCTCTCGTGCAACTCCTTCATCCACCATTGATTGGTCAGGTGTGACATCTAAAAGAACCAAAGCCTGAAAAAACACAAAAGCCCTTTGAAAAATGGCTCAATATGTAGGCACTCCATGAAATCAAACATGTATAGAATATTAGATCATGAGTTGAAATCTGAGAAAAACTTTTCATTTAATGCTTTGGAGTTCTTAATCACAAGGGAAATGTTGCACACATTCCTCAAACAAACTGCAATAGCATTGTTAATGAAACCTAAGATAGAGCTCATGCATTTTAAGGCTTATCAACAATAACACAAAGAATTAAGTCCAGGTCAAAGTTTGCATTGTCCAGCATTTAAGGGACTAATTCCAAGAGACATTGGCACAGATATGACTGAATGATCTAAATAACATGTTAAAGATTCAATCACTAATACTGTGAAAACGCCCATCACCAGTTGCCTTAGCGTTGATATAAAAACAGAAAATGCTGGAACTACTCAGTATATCAGGTAGCATCTGTATAAAGAAATAGTTCATGTTTGAAGTCTGAAACTCTTCATCAGAATTGGGAAAGAGAGAAAACATTAGCTTTCAGTTGCAGAGGTGCAGGAGGGATGGGTATAACAAAAGGAATATCAACTCATTTGATCTTACCATATCAGAGATATGGTAAGAGATATTCCTTTCATTCTACGCATCTTTCCCCACCTTTTCTGCCACTGGAAACTTAACTTGTTTTTTTTCTCTTTCCCAGTTCTGATGCAGGGTCTAGAACCAGAAACTTTAACTGTTTCTCTTTCCACAAATGCTGCCTGACCTGCTGAGTGTTTCTGGCATTTTATTTCAAATTTCCAGCACCTGCAGATTTTTTTTTGACTTTTGCTTAAAAAAAAGTAGTCAGAGCTCCATGGAATAGGAAGAGAAAGCACAGGATATAAAACAGGGTTTTTGTACCTGATTACAATTTAGTGAACTTTAATGGAATGGACAGCAGATGGAAGGTTCATTTCTGGTGGCAACACTCTTCAATACTGAATCCAATGACTCCAATTACAAGGTCAGGGATTTGCAAACTATGGCCAGTGGTAATCCTGGGTTGGCCCACTGGCCTAGGCTAAGATATACCTCTGCATAAAATGTCTAAAGATGCACACAATAAAACTACTTCAACTACTAAGTCCCATCATTATAGACATTGCAATGTATGTTGGTATTGAGTGAGGAGAAGAAATCTGTTCAAAGGAAGATTGTTTGGGAAGGATGAATGGGAGATGTGGCCAGGGAGATTATTACAAAGGGGAGGTCATGCGTCTATAATAAATGGCATTTTTTAGACCATATTAGGAGTACTGTGTACTGTATTGGTCTCCTTTTTCCAAGGAAGGATGTAAATGGGTTAGAAACATTTCAGTGGAGTTCCTGGAAGGGGCAGCTTATCTTTGAGGAAAGATCAGATTTGTGAGGCTTGTACCTAATCGTGTTTAGGAGAATGAAAGGCAACTTAATTGAAACATAGAAGATCCTGAGGAGTTTTGACAAGGTGGATGTGGAACAGATGTTTCCTCTTGTGGAAGAAATCAAAAACTTAATAGAGAAAGGAGGTAATTTTTATCCTCTCAGAAGATCGTGAATCCTTGAAACTTTCTTCCTTGAGGGGTAGTGGAAGCAGAGCCTTTAACTATTTTAAGGCAGAAATATATAAATTCTTGATAAGCAAGGGAGAGAGAGTTAGGTGCTAAAGCAAACACAATGTTTCAATCAAATCAGATCACAATCAGATCAGCTGTGATTTTGCTGGATGGCAGAGTAAACTTGAGTGGAAAACTCCTGTTACTAATTTGGATGTTTGCAATATCGCAAAACCTATGGAGAATCTTCAATTCTGAACGAAAAGAAAGGAGAGGACCTCAGTCATCATTTCAAAGAAGTTGCTTATACTTCATTCTGCTTTACCAAATATATTTACACTGATAAAGGAATTGTATTTTTGCAAAATTAGTGTAAAGAAGAGGGCTCAATAGAATGGATCTATCTAATTCAGCCAAAAAGTTGTTCAGGGACACCTCTAGCTCATAGTACATGAGCACCCATCACAAAAACAAGTTTACCTGGGTAACCATGGCAAGCTAAACAGTTTCCTATGTCAACGTTACTAATACAGTCTCAGTTATTGTACTGTACATGTAGTTATTACTTGCAAACATTTTATTTTTAAAATAAACCACTTACTTGAACATCAGAATGGGCTTCGTACTGAGCACTTGCTCCTGTACTTGCATCAAATGCATACATGAGGCGCAAGTCTTCCTCATGAAGTTCATGTCCTTCCACAATTATGGTGCCTGTTATAAGAACACTGAGTATCACACCAACACATCCAATGATTTGTGTCAAGAAAAAGACATTGAGTTCTTGTCTTTTGGTACTTCTCCAAATGTAGCCTTGCCCACTCTCTCTATGTGGTGATTTCCACAAGGAAATTATTACCATCACCAGTTTCTTTTCTCCTGTACCACAAACTAATGCTATGGGAACAAATGAGCTCACTATCAGGTCTTGAAACTATGACAAGTATCAGTAAAGGAATAGATTAAGCTGGTTTTCCTGTGTAAAAATTCTAATTAAATACAACAAATAAAACAAAATTGGCTATATGTATTTATGCAAAAATTTGCATTTAGAAGTTTTTTCACTGAAGATATGTGCACTTAACTTAAATGTACATCTTAAGGAAGAAAGACAATTGAAGAGTAGGCCACTCGAGCCTGCAAGCCTGCCCCAACCATTCAATGTGATCATGGCTGATCTACCTTAGGCCTCACCTCCACTTTTGTGTCAGTTCTCCAATAACCCTCAATTCCCTAATCTTACAAACATTCATTTACTTCAACTTGAAATAGCCCCAATGATCAAGCTTCCACAGCTCTCCAGAGCAGGAGAATCCCAGAAATTCACCACCCTCTATGACAAGAGGTTCTTACTCATCTCAGTTTTAAATGACTGCCCCTAATCTTGCAATTATGTCCCCTTGTTCTTGACTAGCATTTAAACTTACAAACAAAAACTACAATGTGATTTTTTTTAAAAGATGGGGATGACACAGATGTTAGAGCTTGAATCAGGGATGACTTTTCATTGTGCAGTAAGGAAGTAGCTTCCGAATACTCACCTGTCTTCTGGAACTCCTCCAACTGCACACTCTGGAGTCCCTTGATAGCCGCTGTAACAGATTTAAACGCTCCCTTCAGGCGCTTTCCTAACACCATGTGATCTGGTTCTGCTCTAAGCCGAATGCCATACTTGTCTTTGTCTGTGGATAATGTCAGCTGACGGACATTTAGTTCCTATTGGGAATTATAAAAAAAACTTATGACTAATTAAAAGACATTTTCAGTTATTACAACCATCAAATTGTTGATATATCAGCAAAAGCATTTTTCAAAAATGTTATTCTACTTTGCACATTTTAATTTTCATATTTAGATTTTCCTCTAACAGGTTTTGATACAAAATATATTTATCAATAAGATCTGTTAATATCAGACTGTTCATTACGAACTCTTCCCAGCCCTTTGAGAAAGTTTACACTTGCTTTCACTATGTTATGTAGCCACTTATTGATGAAGGGACTCAAAATGAAGTTAGGTTTCTTACAAGGTCAGTAATTCATTCCCCATCCATCAATCCAGATACACTTTAAAAAAAAATCTTAGTTCAATATATAACTACTAATTCAGAAACAGGTGACACAATGGGGATATCAGTGAGCACGCCGTCAAAGAGAATGATTACAGTTGCTTTTTTTTAAAAATAAAAAAGAACAAGAACATTTTTCTTATTCGTTACCTCCCCTTCAAAAAAATAGCATAGAAAAGAGAAAATAAATCTTTGCAGCCAAGAAAAAACAAGTCATTCCAAAAGCATGACTAGTATTTTATTCTAAACACTCAAGCAAGATATTCCTGCATTAACATAAATGACTCAAAATAAAATCTACAGGAGTGAATTAAACTACAGCTTAAAAGGCACAATTATAATGCAGAAATGTGCAATTAATTGTTGATGGTTAATGCAAACTTCTATTTGGTATGGCATAAGTGAAGTTTCTGTTGAGAAAAAAGTTACTGCCAGCTTTTAACTGTAGAGAGTCAGGTGAAATTTATAGCTTGTTTAGCTCTGGAATTAAGCTGAACACATTTGATTAACAAATGACCAATCTTTGAAGCAGCTTTCTTATTTCCATTGCTCCTTAAAAAAATCATCAGCTGATGATACAAAGACATGCGAAAAAAACAAGCTGCGAGACAAAAATGTCTACAGAACAGAGAAAGAGGTAAAGTGAGAGAACAAATTAATAACAGATGGAAAATAATAATGGAAATGACTTGATACATTTTGGAAAGCTGAAGATTATTAAAGTATTGCAAGACTAATGAATATTGATGCTCAAAGAACTGTGGGTCCCTTATGTGTGAAACAATAAATTAACATGGTGAAAATAATTAGTACAGCATTAAAAAAACAGGAAAGAATACAACATTTGGAAAGCCTTGCTATGATTGTACAAGGTTTTGGTGAGACCACACCTGGAGTACTCTGTGTAGTTTTGATCGACTCATTCAAGTAAGGATAAACTTTCTTTGGAGGCAGTGCAGAGATGGTTCCTTTGTTTGATTTCTGGCATGAAATATCCACTGTTTTCATCAAGGCAGGTATCAACACTGATTCAAAGAAGACAGCAGAACAGCATACTGAGAGTAGTACCAGGCACCTCAAAAATTAGGGTGCCAACCTTGTGAAGTTAAGTCATCCCATGACAACAATTAAGTCAAAGCCCTATAGTTCTGCTACAACTTGTCATAAATGATGGTAAACAACTAAATAGGAGAAGAAAGTGGTTCCGAAGCAATTAACGTAGTTCTTCCAATTCTGTAAACTGCATTTGGTGCTCATAACGTGCTCTCTTTTGAACTAAATGAGGACTGGGTGACCCCTTGGAGGACAACTCCAATCAGTTTGCAAGGGTGACCCTTAACTTTCAATTGCCAGTCACTTGGATTCTCTATTCTTCTCCGACTTCTGTGTCTTTGGCATGCACAACATTCCAACGTAACCCGACGCAATCTCAAGACACAGCATGTCATCTTCTGACTAGACAAGTTATTGCCCTCAGGATTCAACAATGCGTTCAACAATTTCAAATAAACAGCCTTTTCAGTTGGTATAAGTTCTGATGATTCAATAAATCTTGAACATTAACTGTTTTTCTCTCTGCAGATGCTGCCTAACCTTTGGAATATTTCCAGAATTTATTTTACTTTAGGTGCTGATGTCTGGAATGCTGATTCCTGCAACTAGAATCCAGGACGAGGAAGTTGAAGTTATGCTACAGCTTTATAAAATGCATTAGATGACAACTGTATACAAAGAGCAATTTTCAGTACCACACCTCAGTCAAAGTGAAACAGTCTGGGAGGGAACACAACATAAAATTACCGAACTAACATTCTAACTCAAAGCATTAAATTATGAAAGTGATTTCAAACTGCATTCCCTGGAATTTAGAAGGAATAATTTGGGTAAAATATTCAAGCATGAATTGTAGTATGGATAGAGAAATATCTTCCACTATTTGGAATGACTTGAACCTTGGGACAGATTTTCATCATTAGAACCAGATGCTTCAGGAGCAAAATTAAGAAATACCTCAAAATGAAATAGGTGGTGTAAGTTTGAACACTTCTACAAATGCCAAATGATGCCATCTATTGTTAATTTTAATTCTGAGAACAACTTTTGATAATCAAAATTACTGAAAGATATTGAGTGAAGCTGGGTAAACAGTAGGGTCAGGCATCAGCTGTGATTTCATTAAATTCCAGACCATGGTTTAAGGGTTGAATAGACTAATCTTGTTTGTTTGTTCCAGGATGGAAAGGATAAAGCTTTCACAAATCAGGTTAACTGAATTTTTAATAAAGTGTTAAAAGGGATTATTACTGCTGAATGAAATATTTCTTTAAAAAAAATCAACAAGCTGCCTATTGTACCACAATGAACCCTTAATAATTTTAATTCTATATTTAATTCCAGATTGTTTAAAATCATGATTAAGAACTCAAATATATTTTGATTGATTAAACTAAATTATGATAACTTTGGTTTTAAATCAAATTGCCAGGCTTCCAGAAAATAACATACCAGTCACAACAGCTTGTCGCATTTTTGTTTCTTGTTCATTAACTAACATTATAAATGCTAGAATATACCCAGGAACAAAAGCCCTCCTGTTCAAAAACACTCTATTTTCACTGCATAAATCATTCCCTCATACAATTGGCTAAATGCTTAATTAAATTTTAAAAGGATTACATTTAAACATGCTCATCAGTACAAAAATTGTTTAATCTGAGTTACAATTTTTACCCAAACATTAAACAAGATCTGGACCCAGAGGCTTCAAATGTCTTTAATGGAATAGAGAGAGGGTATTATGGGTTTTTTTATATATATTTTTTTCAAATACCATAGATAAATTGAACAATGATATTGCATTCTTTTAATAGGAAAAAATGAAAAGCATTTTATTTGTAGAGATGTCTCACAAAGTTAAAGTGTTTTTCTCCTTTAGTTAGCTTGGAGTAAATGGATGTGTTTGGATTAACATCATATTATGAATTTCCTTATACCCCTATATTTTAACAATATAGTCATCTGTTTTACTAATGGATTAGCTTGAAGTGTGCCAAAATCTCCTTCATCACCTTTTAATATTTGTTTGTGACTGGCATATCCTCATAGAATTCTTCTGTTCAAACTATGTCCAGAGACAAAAGTTAGGATTAAAATAGTAACAATAATTTATAAACAGCTATGCTGATCTGCCAGCTTGTGCAACAAATTTTTAAAACTGATGAACAGCTGTGGTAGTATAAATTGTATGTCTGAGAAGTAAATCTTTCCATCTGTTGACATTGGCCGAGATGTATTACGGTATCAATAATCTAATGTAAAAATGCAAACTTAAGGAGCAAATGTTCAATTTAGGAAGCAACTGCTCAAAAATAATCACTTCTTCCATCACTATGAAAAAAAATCTTATTTCCAGATCTATACAAACATGTATAACTTTGATAAAAGCATAACCTTGAGAAACCTCAACTAAAAGAGTTTCCATCAAGAAAATATTGCTGGACTCCATAATATATTCACAAAGTGTGACAAGAAAAATACTATCAGTCTTCCAGCTAACCAACACGGTCACTAAGACTTTATGCTGACAAAGGAAAACAGCTGAACTCCAAATCTCATCTTAAAAAGTGAACTGTTATTTTTAAACAGTGATCCTCTAATTTAGAACCTTCCACAAAAGAAAACATCCTCTCCACATCCATCCTATCAAGACCCCCAGAACCTTATGAATTTCAAACAAGTCATCTCTCACTCTTGTAAATTCCAATGGATAAAAGGCTGGCATGTCCAACTTTTCCTCAAAAGGTAAACAACTCATTCCTGCTATTAGTCCAGTAAACTAACTTTGAACTGTTTCCAGGTTTCCTTAAACATGGAGACCAACACTTCAAGGATATTTTTACAATAAATGACAGAGTGCATTTTGGCACCACAAACTTCAAACAATTCTCAGCACAGTATTAAAAATAAAATAATAATCTAAAACATTTCAGTGTTGACTTCAGTGTTCAGGGAGCACTTAGCTTGATGAACCACAGGTACTGTATTCAGAGCTGTATTGTATTCAGTACTGTATTGAGAAACAAAATTACATTCCAGAATACAAAAGGAATTCCAATAGTGTGCCCCAACAAAGTCATATTATTTATAAAGTGGTTGAAAAAGTGCAAGCACATTACAACAATGATCTGGTTACTTCCAAATAGGGTAAAGTGTTCGATCATAGCCTTTCCCTCAAGAATTTTCATCGTACATAAATTGGAAGCAGAACCTCAACATTAAACTATGCAATAGCGGATTGATTCAATGAGCAAAACCAGTTTTAAAAAGCTTGGTCATACTAAATAGATTAATAGAAATGGGAATCAGTTCAGTTCTATAATGGGCAGGCAATCTATTCCAAAATTAAAAACAGAAAAAAGCTGTAAATATTCAGCAGATCAGGTTGCATCTGTGGGAAGAGAAACAAAGTTAACGTTTCACATCAACGATCCTTCATCAGAACTCCGAAGTCCACTGCTAAGGATGAAGATTATCCATTGTCTAATTCCCATCTGCAAAATATTCTCAATGCTAAAATAGGCCAACGTGGATAGAGCAGCAAAACAAAATACAATGGATACTCGCAGTCCAAAATAAAATTAGGAAATGTGGGAAACACGTAGAAAGTCAGCTAACATCAAATCAGAGAGAACCATTAATATTTCAGATTGGGGATCTTTCAATGGAACAGGTTTTAAGCAAGCATTGGGGCAAAAAAGTTTGGAGAATGAACAAAAGGGAAGGCTGGAAAATAAATAGCAATTGGGATGAACATCCTGGCTAAAATTTGAATTAGATCTTTCTTCCCACTTCAAGATAGAAACTGCAAGAAATAAATCCATATGTAAACCATCTTTGTAGTATACCTTAATGGAATTATGTAGCTGTCCAAACAATGATGGCAATAGGAAAGGAAAATAAAAGATGGGTTTAGAAGAGTAAATATCAAAGAAAGAATCATTACCAATATGGCTTGTCAAAAAAGATGAAACTATTGATCTCAAAGTTGCGACTAGAACACTGTAACTGATATGCTGTTCCTTGAGCTTTATTACAAACGTGAGGGAGGACGAGAACACAGGAGTCACAGTGGAAATGATGCAGAAAATGATGGGTGACCAACAGCTCAGTATGGTGCTGACAGACTGAATGGAGCTGCTCTTCAGAAGAATTACCCAATCTGCATTCAGATTTCATTGTAGAAAAGGCTACATTGTGAATGATGTAGGCGATGTTGAAAGAAGTGACTGAGGCCCAAGGTTTTTGGGAAAGGAAGCTGTGAGCAGAAAAGTACCGGGAAAAGATGAAATGGAGGGGTTGACAGAATAGTGAACTGAGGAGTTGTGGTGAATGCTTCAGAATGCTGAAGTGGAAGTGAATACCTTTGTAGTGGCATTACACTTGAGGTGGCAGAAATGACTGATCCTACGAATGTGCAGGCTGGCCAGATGAAATATGAAGAACCCTTTCTGGATTCTCGTTGGAAAGGACAGTGGCAAGAGAAAATGGAATGAACACTGCAATAGCCATGTCAGACATGATGGAAGGGAATCCTCCAAACCACTCCTTTGGCTTTTCCTTACCTTCATATGGTCCATCTTCAACTCTTGCCTTTCCTCAATTTCACTCCTGTCGTTTGTGTAAACTTGTCAAAAAAAAAATCTGCTATTGGCATACTAACTCTCAGAACTGCCTATGCTTCTTCTATCAAGCTTCATTCAGGATCTATTTCATTCTTGCAGTTTCTCCACCACCAGTCCATATCTTCTGACAATGTGGAGAATATGTCTGTCTTAGATCCAGCACCTCTGCTCTCACCCCTTCCCTGGCCTCCCAGAACTGCAACAGGATTCTTCTCCTTCCAGCATTCTAGTTCTCACATTCAACAAGTCATCCTCCACCACTTCTGCTACTTCAAGCACAAGTTCATCATCAAACACAATTTCCCTGACCTCGACCTTTCAGCATTGAAGAGTGACCATACCTTTCTCAAACATCCCATCTTCCCCCTCTTCCAAAGCACTTTCTTGCAGAAGTGGAAGCAATTCAACATGCATTCTTTTACTTCTTGCCTTCCCATCATCAGTGAGCTTAAACACTGCTTCCAAGTCTCATCAAGCCATGCTTACACAAACTTAACTGCAGTAAAAAGCGTAACTGCATGAATGAGTCCTTGCCTCACAGCTAAATTCAGCCGAGTAAGAAGAATAAAAATTTGCTTTGGAAAGCACTTAAAACCAGCAATTCAATTGGTGATTGAAGACAAAAGTGGCCCAATGTAAAATGTGATAGATTCCAAAGCAACCTTTAACATTGAAGAATGTCATCCACTGAGGAGTCAAAAGCTTTAGGTAACTTCAAATGTCATTGGATAACTTTGTCATTTACCGTTCAGCAACCTACTGTCCTGACCTGCTTGTTTGCAGTAAAATTGGATTGTTTGTGATTATATGATAACGTGAACAGAGCATTTGAAGTCAACAGGACCAGATGAAGTGAGTGGTTTGAAGAAAATAAAGATTGTCAAAGAAGGTGCAAAAAAAACATGAAAAGTCTGCAAAAAAACCCTCAAAAGTTAAACAATAAATGGAATGATCCAATCAGCACTGATACGATTCATACCTCAGGATGGCCCGACAGATATGTTTTAGGGTTGATGCTGTAACTATAACAACTATAATTGCATAGGTTCTTCATCATCCACCTGAGCAAGCAAATAGGATCACAGATTTATGGAAGTCAGAGATGCCTTTTCTGAGTAAGAAGATTGAATTAATTATTTAAGAATGGATCTACTTGCAATGGAGGCATTTCAGGGAAGACTTAAAACAATGATCCCAGGGAAGAAGGGCCTGTTTTAGGATGAATAGCTGAGGAAGTTTGACCGTGATTAATTGTAGTTTAGAAGAATGAAAGCTAATCTTATTGAATAAGATTCTGAGGGGACAACAGGGTGGATGTTGAAATTATGTTCTTTCAAGAACAAGGGAGCACAAATTCAGAATAAGGCTTTCCATGTTTAAGATGGGGTTGAAGAGCAAGTTCTTTAGTATCTTTGGAATTCTCTACTCAGAAAACTCTCTAGGCTGAGTCATCGAATGTATTCAAGGATGTAATGGACAGATTTTTGAACTACAAGGGAATTAAGGGTTTTGGTAATTAGTCAAGAGAGCTGATCAGGCTACGATCAAATGAGCAGTGATCTGACTAAATGGTGGATTATACTTGAGGGATCACATGGTTAACACCTGCTCTAATCTCTTATGCCCCACATGTTCCTAGTGAAGATTCTGCACTTTCCTCTATGATATTCACTGGGAAAATTTAATCGGAACTTCCCAATTTTCAATCGTTTGTGTGTGTAATTCAGTGTACTTCATTCAAAACGCCTATAATTAACAGGAAGTGAAATAATTAACCAAATCCAAAGGCACCAATCCTTCACCCCCAATCCCAAACCAGAGGCCATGATCATTCTTCCTGCCCTTACACACTGGCCTTGATCACCTTAACCTTAAAGTCCCCACCCAAGATACCCACTACCCCAATGACCACCAAGCACAAGCTTTGAGCAGCAAATGTTGTTGAATCCAATTTGTGACATCAAACAAGTAGATGCAGCTATCCCATGACAAAGAGAACTGAATTGTGCTTAGCAAAGAGAAGACCACAGGATATTTTGTCCAACTATGTTGAAGAATGAAAAAAAAACATCAAGAATACATATTAAAAATACTATTTTTAATTCAGACTCTGTAATATTTCACACTTTTTTGACATCTTATGTTCTGCGGATGTTAGAACCACTTGTAATAATGTAATACTTGGCCACTATATTTCAAAGGAGCCAGCAAACATAAAATGCTGTCATTTATTTGTCATTATCTGGCAGAGTACATAGTAATACAAGTGATAAGAGATTCCTCATTAGTGAATCTGCAGCACATCAAGTTCACCACCAAAATCTCAAGGAGACTTATGTCTGGACATGCCTCAACAAGGCTCTACCATAACTTAGAAAAATATACAGCAGACAAGCACAAATAAATCATATGGCTTTACAGGCTAGTCTCTTCAATTTTTGCCATGCAATCTTCTTAAACTTGTTCAGAGAGATAAGCTTTCTTTCCCACAAAACGAAATAAATTATGCATGATTTACATAAAATTTTGAATTATTTTTAAGAATGGTGAAATGAATTGTGTAATTACAACAGATTCTTATGCCACATTCAAAAACAAATACAAGACAGTTCAAAGATTTTGAATGACTCTGAATTTTGACTTACAATTCATATATCAAAGTATTATTAATATAAAGTCAGGTTAATGGCAACAGAGATACGAGACTGCATATGCTGGAATCTGGAGCAACAAACAATCTGCTGGAGGAACTCAGCAGGTTGAGTAGCATCTGTGAGGGAAGAAGAATTCTTGACGTTTTGGGTCAAACCCTCCACTGGTGTCCCAAAGCAGGGTTTCAACCTGAAATGCCAACAATTCCTCTCCCTTACACAGAGGCTGGTCAACCCTCTGAGTTCTCCAGCAGATTGCTGCTAATAATAAAAGACTCATTTCATGAGGTATCATGAAACTGGTCATATATTTTAAACCTACTTGCTGTGCCAAATTGTAATTAATTCAGGTGGGCACATTCCTAAACATACTTAAATAAAAGGAAAGCACATAAAAAACACACTTTGCTGAAATGTTTTCTTCAACTCAGAAAAAAGTGTATAAACAGGCAACGATTTGGCACACAGAGCAAATACAAAAGCAGCAGAGTTGATGATACTGTTAAGGTGCTATGCTCAAACAAAACCGTGTGAAATGTTTCCATTGTTGAAGTTTTATGGAATTCTTATTGAATAATCATTAATGAATTGAATATTTGAGCAAATACTAGAGAATTAGGTTATATTTGCAGATCTGCTTCATATTACACACATACACAATTGAAAACCTTAGGTCTTTTCTTTTTGCTCTGAGTAAAATTCCATAATACACAAAATAATTATTCCTCTACATTATAGCAACACACACTTGACATTGAACAACTTCAGTAAAACATTCCTCCTTCACACATTCACTCAACAGAAAAAGAGAGTGGAAATATAAATACCCTGGGCTTACTAGACAACTTTTTCCCTGGTGAACTTCATGGACAAGCAATAAGTAAACATAACTAGCAAAGACCACAGGATATTTTGTCCAACTATGTTGAAGAATGGAAAAAAAACCATCACACATATTAAAAATATTATTTTTAAATTCAGACTCTAATATTTCACACTTCTTTTGACATCTTATGTTCTGCAGATGTCAGAACCAGTTGTAATATATATGACCTTATTCTCGTGAAACTCAAGGGATGGTAAAGAGCCAATGCCATTTTTGACTTTAACAACAGAGCAGCAGAATCATTCAATAACTTCTTGTGGTTTGAAGTTCATGGCAGTATTTTACCCTCAAAAAACAAATGGAAAAGCCTGGAGGTACTATTTCCTTTTAACAAATTCAAGCCCAATGTTTCAAATCACAAATGAAATAACATCAGTTTTTATGGTTGTTAACCTCAAGAGAGAGAGTCTGGTATTTTTGCATTTTTCATAAAACAAACACCATTTACTAAACAGAAATTAATGACCGCATGGAAAAAGATACTACTGACTATAAATCCCACCAGATCTGCCATTTTGTTCACTACTTCTTTTGATTTTACAAGCCATCTCAAAATAATCTTGCTAAAAATTGCAATCATTTAAAATAAAAATGAACTTGCCTCCAGAATATATTTTTCCAAGGATCTGATTTCTTTCAGTGCTTCTGCATCCTGGTGAATTACCACAACTTCTTTCAAAGGATACTGGGAAAAAAATTAAAAGGTTCTTCGATTTAACTCTTATTTGTAACATATGCCAGATCACTTTGAAAATTGCAGCCAGTGAAGAAAACAAAAAGAGCAGCAAATATGAAAACTGATGAAAAAAGACAATAAAATTATGAAAGGCATAGTTAGAGTAGGTAATCAGTGTGTGTTTCCTATGGTGGGGTGTCTAAAACATCGGCTTAAGGCGAGAGGGAGGAAGTTTAATGGAAATCTGAAGGGTACATTTTTCCACACAGAGTAGTTGGTATCTGGAATGAGCTGCCAGAGAAGGTGGTGGGAGCAGGAACAGTAGCAACATTTTAAGCAGCATCTGGACAAATATCTGAATGAACAAAGCACAAGGGGATATAAAACTAATGCAGGCAAGTGGGATTAATAAGAGATAAACATAAAGGTTGAAATAGACACAGTGGGCTGAACTAGAAGACTCCATAACTCCAAACAAGAAATGAAATGGTAAATCAGTGTTAAATTTTCTTGAATGTGCAAGTTAATTTGTGAATATAATAAATGTGTATAATCTACCATCCTTGAACCATTGAACCACAAACTAGTAAATAAAGATAAATAAAATTAAAATGAAAACCCCCAATTGACTAAAAGTTTTAATAGCAAGCAAATTATTTGCAGTGGGTATGACAAAAAAAACCTTACTGACAGTACTTACAAATACAACCCCAATTCAAACATTTCATTTTTGTACAAATTCCAGGAAACTAAAATGAAACAATGAACATCAATGAATATGTTGGATCAGCTAGCATCATTTACATTGTGGCACAGAAGGAAGCTATTCAGCCCATCAGGTCAATGTCATCTCCTAGTAATGAATCACATCAATCTTATTCTCCTTCCCTTTTCCTCTGCAGCTCTGCAATGTGGTTTCTCTCACATACCAATCAATTTCCCTTTGCTGCTTACCAACACAAAGTAATGGGTCATTTATACAAGTCAATTAACCTACCAGCACAGCTTTGGGAGATATGGGAGGAAAGCAGAGCATCTGGCCAGAGGGAGAATGTGCAAACTCTACAAAGACTGCAACTCAGGTCAGGGCCCCTGGACTTGTTTCCCAAGATCACCAAGCACAGTAAAATGAAATGGTTTATATTTCAAGACAAGATCAAAAGATTTCATTGAAAAATATAGTTATAAGATCCACAATAACAAACCTTAACAGGAAGGGTCTTCCTGTCTCGTATCACTCTTCCAAGCTCAATAACCGACTGCATTTGGGCAACTGCAGCTTCAATATGTTTATCAATTATGGATTCCCTGGCAGAAAAACAAATGACAAATAATAACTCAATAAACACAACAAAAATCAAGGGAAGATTCAGGACTTCACCACAGAGGAAATGCAAGTTCTAGACAAGCTGAAAAGATGCAAAATAAATCAGAATTATGTGGTATTTATCCCAAAGCACTATAAAATGCAAGGGAATGGGCTCTGGAAAGGCAGAGATCATCACCAAGAACTGCTTGAATTGCTGCTGAGACTTTCAAACTAATCGCACATCGATCAAAACTTGCACATGTATATAATTACTTCAGTTTTTTTTAATTCCCCGAAGAATGTATGGTTTATTTTATTTTTACTGGCTGTGGTACTTTTAGTGATTTATATATCTGTACCCCTAATCCCTCGTCTCTTCTATCCCACTGAGACTTTTATCATCCAATGAGAATGAGAAACCAGAAAGTGATTACCTAACAAACAGATATCGATCACAATCCCAAAGGATAATGTCAGCTGCTTATTTCCAGTACCACTCAAATTAAATATCAATGAAATTCACAAACATAATAGTCATTTTGAACCACTGCCACTTTCAATATGATTAGTGGAATGGACTGTAAATGCTTGGGAGATTCAATAAATTGAAAATACAATAAATAAAAGCTCCACAAGTCTTGCTTTGTTTATGAAGCATCATCCAAAGTGGTCATTCATTTAATATATAAAAAGATACAAGGATATTTCAGTTGAATTTTGAAGTCATTAGAGAAAATATACTGGTCTATTAACCATAAACAAACTGTACCCAAGTTTAGTTGAGGAGTAACCAATGATATTTAACTGCTATTTTCTTGCACACCAAACCAGTGCCCACAAAATATAGACAAGCTCACTATAACATCAATTTTCTTCAAGCTTCTCTGACTTCATTTACACTTCTAATATTATAACAACTTTAGAACAACAAATCACTTCACACAGAGTGGGTTCCTTGACAATTGATGGGATAAATGGTATTGCTTAAAGATGATAGTTAGCCAATTAAAAAAAATTGTACCCCCAAAAAACTTGTAAGTAGATTTTGGGAGTCAGAGATAAGAAAAACAGATTTCAATGTTTTTAAAGAAATCATGTGCAGAGACGAGACATAAAATTAAAATTAAATGAGAATCCAAATAGGAAAATGAGGTCAAATGGTAAAGGCATAATAGTGAAGAGCTTCAAACTCAATGATGTAGGTCACATCACTAAACATTTGGTAGTTCATACTTGCATGTAGTCCAATAATGGTAACAATCATAAATAAAATAGCTTGTTCAAAATATATTTTGACAACTCTATCAGCTATGCAGTAAAATTATAGAGTATTTTAGAAATTAAGTTATATTGCATAATTTAACAGCTTTCAAAATTCAGCTTAATTGGACTAAAATTCCGCCTTCAAGATGTTGCTTTTTTAAAATATAAAATTAACACATTTTGGAATGATATGGAAAACATCATACCTTACTTGGGGGAGCATGAGGTAGTGAATGCTGTGTGTATCCTTATTTTCCATAGAAGATGGATCAATTAGGTGCCTCAAGTTCTGGTACATCAATTCAGTGATAAATGGTGTAAAAGGTGCCTGTGACATCACAATTTCAACATTAAAATCTTGGCAACAATAGGGATCACTGAAATAATCATCATTATCAAAGTGCAACGACATGGCAAAATTGCAAATGCAAAATTCTTTTGCATTTGCAATATCCTGTCCAAACATTTATCTCCTCACAGCATACACATTTATCAGAATTGTCTATTAATTCAAGAAAATCTTGTTGAATTAATACTAAACAATCTTTATTTTGCTTTCTGTATGTTATTTAAATCTATTTTTAAAAATTTCATGCTTTATGCTTCCTGGTTTATATTGAATGCACCTCAGTGAGGATTCTTCAGTCTGAATGGTTGAAGAACCTCATGGCTTTTTGTCCACCTCATATTCTCCATAACAAACTGTAGAGAGTGACATCCTGGAACACCAGAACTGAACAAGTTTCAGCTCAAAAGCCCACAAAATCTCTGTGGGCAGTTATAATCGAGAAAGATCATTCACTTCTTCGCCGCTGACTGTGTAGCAGTATCTGCAGGGAAAGAAGCTGACTGTACCTAATTTAACACCTGGATAGCTGTGCCAGCTCTGTACAATGAGAGGGAGTTTGTGTGCACAATTTAGAAGTTGTCTTTAAAATTGCTTTCCTCTAGTTCTTCAGTACTACATTTTAGAAGGCTCTAAATGCAGACTGGGGTCTATAAGAAACAGAACAGCAGGGTGACAGTGGGGAATCAGCATATCTGGCTTCAGAGTCATGCAACACAGAAACAGGCCCTTTGGCCCACCATATCCAGGACAACCATAGATTACCCATCTGCAGAAATCCCATTTATCAGTACTCAGTCCTTAGTCTTCCGTGCCTTGGCAATTCAAGGGCTTGTCTCAATACTTATTAAATGCAATCCAGAAGCAAAATTCCTCAGATCCCCTCTAAATCTCTTCCCCCTTTGCCTCAAACTGATGTGCTCTAGTTCCAGCCCTTTGCCTCAAACTGATGTGTTCTAGTCACCCTCCTGGACGGTTTGCGTATCCAAAGAGCTCGCTTTCATAATGCTGTTGTAAATACAAGTTCTATGGTCCTCAAATTATTGACATTAACAGCTCATTTCTGCTAAGGTATTGGAAAATTCAAACCTGTCCCATCATTTAAAATTTGCTCTCTTTAGAAAGCAATCTATAGACCATAGAACAGTATAGCACAGGAACAGACCCTTTAGCCTACCGTGTCTGTGCCAACCACGATGCCAGTTTAAACAAATCCCATCTGCCTGCACTTGGTCGATATCCCTCCAAGGCCAGTTTGTTCATGTGCTTGTCTAAATGCCTCTTAAATGTTGTTACCTTATCTGCTTCCACCAGCTCCCCTGGCAAGGTGTTCTGGGCACCTACCACTTGGTGTCAAAAAACTTGCCTTGCAAATCTCCTTTAAACTTTCCCCTTCACCTTAAATGTATGCCCTCTAGCATTTGACAGTAATACAGAACAGTCTTTTTTTTAAAACCACACCCAAAACATTGAAGTAACCTAATGTAACTGCCGAAATTGTATTTGACCACCTGGATTGCAATTTAAAATTATGACATCATAACATTAACATTACAACAACATTTGAGACAAAGGAGAGGGTTGAAAAAGGGTGATATGAAGGCTAAGAGGGGAAAGAGGATGAGAAAACAGCACTGAGTTAAAGAAAAATGTGAAGTTTCTATTATTTTTGGCTCTGGGATTTTAACTTGAAAGTAAACCTTTTCGCAACATGGTTACTGTGGTCAAGAAGGAAACCAGTCACTCTGCATAAGATGTCAGAACTGAGAGAAGTGCCTCAGTCAGGGAGGTGAACTGGTCATCCACAGGAAGTTGCTTCTCATTGGTGGTGCAACTACTGAAAGATCGTAAGTATAATGAAGGGTTTAACAAGCAGCAAGGAAGAGTTGAAAGCTGTATTTTCAAACACGCCATCTATAAAACAACAATTTCTCTGGACATTCAAGATACAGTTCATTGTTCATGTCAGTATCTAAAATCTTGGACAAAAAGACTTCACAAAAGCCAAGGTGCTTAATTCAAATGGGTTTCTGAAAATAGAACAATTGACCTAATTAACATTGCAGCAATTCCATCCCTCAGATCACATCTGAAAAATCTGAATCTTTGCATTGCATCTAGAATTTATGGCAAGATTTTTGTCACATATTTTTCCCACATTCAAGGGAATTTCGTATTAGTATATTATTGTCACTTGTACCGAGGTACAATGAAAAGCTTGTCTCATAAACTGATCGTACAGATCAATTCATTACACAGTGCAGTTACATTGAGTCAGTACACAGTGGATTGATGTAGTACAGGTAAAAATAATAACAGTAAAGTGTCACAGCTACAGAGAAAGTGCAGTGCAATAACATGTGAGGTCATAAGTTTTGCACTTAAGTGCAAAAAAGGCAACTTAATTGAAGAAACTCCTGAATTCTCATGGTATTGCTTAATTTTTCCTCATCTCCTCATAAATACACTTATTTACTTAGCTAAAATAAATTCAGTCAGGAAAAAACGAGAATCTTTAACTTAACAAAAGGGGCAAAGAAGCATCACTTAAGTCATCAAGTCATAGCTGAACAGAAGAGGGTCAATGACAGTTAACATTTTATAGAGAAGTAATCTTTATATCCTGCTGGTTACAATACTCCTCTTAAAATTGTTTGACCTGATGTATTATTTCTCAATCGAGAAAAAGTAAGTTTACATGTGCGAAGAGCAGAAAATAAAATGAAGCAATTATTGTTGCATGTCACCTGAGGGGGAAATCAAGGTAATTTGAGAAGTTTTTACTGCTGTAAAATTTCAGATTACAATTATAAAACTTAACAAAGATCTTATGTGCTTACCATCAGCCGACACATGTAGAATAAAACAGCAAACAAAGTTTCCAAAGCCCTTTCACAATCTTCAGTACCATTTTCACCCTATTGAAGAGGAAACCAGAATTAGCAAAAAATTTACACTTATAAAGTAAGACCAATTAGTAGTTTAGTAGCCTTTTTAAAGGCAGGTTATCCAGGTTGGATTTTAATAAGATAAAGTACCCTGCCTAATCTATCAACACTTCCATTAATTCCTACTGTTAATGTGGTCCAACTTGATCTCTACTATTATTGGTAAATATCCCATTCAGAGCCATTAAGGACATTTAAGAGACTCTTAGACATATGACTGATAGAGAAATGGGGGGCTATGTGGGAGGGAAGGGTTAGATGGATCTTAGAGCAGGATAAAATGTTGGCACAACATTGCGGGCTGAAGGGCCTGTAGAGTGCTGTAAATGTTCTGTGTTTGAATCATTTATAGTTGGCAATTGAAACAAAACCACAACATTTTGCTCGATTTTAAATGGTAATAAAGTAAATTCTTTGAAGAAGTAACAAGTGCTGTGGATAAAGGGGTAACCAGTGGATGTACTACACATAGATTTCCAGAAAGTACTTAATGAGATCCCCCATCGAAGGCTGCTGTGGAAAATAAAAACTGATGATGCAGGAGGCAACGTTTGGGAAGCCGGTTAACAGGAAACACAGATTTTCTGGTTGTCAAGATGTAACAAGTGGTGTGTCACTTGTAAGATATGAAGGTGGGGGGGGTTGGCAGTATAGTGAATAGCTAACGATGTGGCAAATGGAGCATAATGTAGGAAAATGTGAATATTTTCAAAATAGTGAGAGACTGCAGGATGGCCCAGTACACAATTTGCAGAAGGTAAAATGCAGGTAAGAAAAGTAATTGGAAATAGTAATAGAATTTTATTATTTAGTGAGAGGGGAATTTAACGTAAAAGCAAGAAGGTTATGCTTTAGTTATATAGGGCACTGGTGAGACTACATCTAGAGTACAGTGTACCATTTAGTCTCCTATTTTTTTTTAGGGAAAATATCTATCTTGTTAGCAGTTCCGAGAAAGTTTACTTGACTAACACTAGGAACCGGTGGCGTGATTTACAAGGAAAGCTTGGACAGGCTATACTTGCATCCATTCATTTTGAAGATTGAGAAAGGATTGTTTGAAACGTACAAGATCCTGATGGGTGGATGTGGAGAGGATCTTTCTTCTCGTTGGAGAATGTAGAACTAAGAGTCACTGTTTAAAAATAAGGCTTCATTTATTTACAACAGTGATAAGATGAAATTTCTCTCAGAAGGTCTTAAGTTTTTGGAGCTCTTCCTCATGTTGCATTGGATCTTTAAATATTTTTTTTAAGGCCAAGAGACACATGGTAAACAATGGGAATGTAATGTTAACTGCAGTTAGATGGGAATGCGGAGTTGAGGTTGTAATGGCAGAGCGGGCTGAGTAGCCTACTCCTAATTTATAGGTTAATATGTAATGGCATTTAAGATAGATAAATTATAGTACCAAAAATTTACCTACCTTTAACCTTTTACGATTCATTCTCACATACCAATTGGTTAGCATGTCCACAAATTTGACAAGTCTGGGCACCACAGTGTAGAGCCTGTATGCTTTAAATTTTAAAAAAAGTTACTTAAAGACAAATCCAAAGTAGCAGTATATTTTAAACATTTCTTCAAAGAAATTTTCCTGGCTATTATCTTCTATTTGACATGCTACAGCCTAGCACAATGCTTCCAAGCAAATTGTGACTCAGGATTAGACAAGCAGTTACAAGGGACTCACAGAAAAGTGGTCAAAATTGGTTAACAGAAAAACACATAAAATTGGTTAACAAAATGTGTAAGGGCAGCACAACATGGTGGGCCGAAGGGCCTTATTGTTCTATGGTTCTAACAGGTTAAATTGATAAAGGATAATGTAGTCGCCATTTGAGGGGGCAGCAAAATTAAAGAACCCAGGTCAACATTTTCAGAATATGGGTGCAGGTCTTTTTAAACTGTCTTCATATTTATGATTACCTTCCATTTCTGCTTTGAAAAATTGGATGAGGGATTGTGTAAATGAAAGTATCCATTTATCCATGATGTTGTCACTGCCCTCAACTGTGTTTTCATTGAAAAGGAATTGAACGCCCTCTTCCTGGAATGAGAAATTACCAGCAGCTCACAAATAATTTTCCAATATGTGATTATGAAATTGAACCAATGCTCTATTTGTACATTGCTATGTACTTCAACATCAATGTATTGACGTAAATCAATAATCTCTATATATACAAGATTGTTATGTACACAAACACATATTCCTGTACCTTCTGCAATCTCTGAACATTCTGAATAAGGAATCTGTATGCATTGTACCACGGCAGGAAGACATCCTTGAGAACATCTCTCACTCCTTCTTCTTTAAACCGTAAATTTTCTGCTCTCACGACAGGAGAATTAATTAGGTACAGCCTGAAAAAGAACATGACCATAATTTGTGGAGAATGGCATATTTTTATACAGTCCAACACTAAATTAAAATAACACTATAATAAATTTTCCCAAAGATACTCCAAATATTTAACATTCAAGTATAAGCAAAATATAATTTTGCTTCTGATATGAAGTTTAACTAGTAATCCACATGCAATTTGAAATTGATACAGAAGGTATTCATTGCAGATTTACCATCTTCAAATGCGCAGTCAAGCTACAAAACAGACACGCAATAAGTTTCCAAAAGAAAAATTCTGCCGAAGCTGGAAATTTGAAACGAAAATGTGCATGACCTGAAATGTTAACTCTGTGTCTCTCCAAAACAGTTGCTGCCTGACCTGTTGAGAATTTATGGCATTTCAATTCAGATTTCCAGCAGAGCATTTTCCATCTGCATTTCTGATTATAGTTTTATTGCCTTTCAAATCATTATAAAATTGGATAAAGTACAAGTTGTTAAATGATCAAGACAAGTATAAGACGAGATAAATTTTATAACTCTTTTCAATAAAGCTAAAATTGTGAACCACTCAAGAGTGTCTACCATTTGCAAACAACACTACTCAATCAGAGAAGTAAATATTACTGAGGCCCATGAGTCTGCAGATTTTTATCACAAATTCTCAGCTTAATCACTTTTAACAGAGTTCCCCTTCTGGGTTACTTCAACCTTTAACTTGGTGTGACAGAATACATCCACATAAAATGCATTACTCACAACTAGCACAGCAGATATTGAAAGTTTAATGTCTTAAAGTAGAAAAAAAGTCAACTTATAGTTTTCTATCATCTATTTAGTGAGCATTAAAATCGAGAGATGTCAAAACTGTCATTTTAATAATCAAATGATTTACTTTACAAATCTTTACAAGTCATATTATGATGAGAAGTTTCAAAAAAAATCTCATTTTTTTGTCTCACTGAGTGTCAAGTATTTTTAAGGAATATTTGAATATTACAGTGCACCACATTAGATTATTTGGTCATATGACAGAAAGAAGCAACTTTGCCAATTATTTCAATGTGAAGCGACCATATCAACTGAGAGCAAGATATTGGATTGAAATCAGCTGCAACTGACCAGAATAAACAGCAAACAGAAGTTGCATTCCTTGCTTTCTGCCTATCTTCATAACTTTGACTGCTTTAATGGGAACTGCAACAAAATAGATTGCATAGCAACTGACAATACAATCAGGAGATGGAATGTGGAATAAATAGTATCTCCAGTTCTAATCTCCAAACACTGCCAAGGGGAACAACCAAATAGGAGAAAAAATATTATTTTTAAAAAGGGTAGAGAAACTCCATTTAAAAACTGTTGGTGAAAACATATTGGTGAAATTTTGACATATTTTTGGTGTATGACAAATAATGGAAAAAAAACCAGCAATTTTGGTATAAATGTCATAAGGTTTCATAAGATTAGCTACACAGAAAAATTCATGAGTTGGAGCACCCCAAATTTATTTCTGACATCTCATATCATTTGAACAAATATACACAAGAACATTGGGAGACGGAAGGATGGTGACCTGCAAGTCACATGACAGTTATTAACAAATATGCAACTCTCATTTGCTGCTGAAGAGACTTTTCA
>JARFYF010000094.1:15587517-15598146 GCA_030265395.1 Rhina ancylostomus | reverse complement strand
AAATAAACTGAGATGGGGTAGGGTCGAGCAATGTTATGAAGGTGGAAATAGATGGTGTAAAAGTGGGTATGGCAGCTTGCAAAGTCAAGTTGTTTGTTCAATGGAGTTGGACATTCAGAGTTTTCGGTGAATACTGTAGTGCATGGAAGGGCTTAAACATACAGCCTCTCCATTAATCTATCATCAGATAGTTTCAAGTAATGGTCTGAAATTCAAAATCAATATTTTTCTTCATCTTTTTTATCTATATTTTGATTGCTGCTAACGTCAAACACAAAAGCATGCTGGGAAGGTTATCAGTAATTAATTTTCATAGGCAAAGCTCTGATTGTTTTGAATTACCAATCTCATCCAGCATTCTATGGACTTCATATCTGTAGCACTAGCACTTGTACAATTACACAAAATGAAACTAATATGTCTTATTGAAGATAATCCAAAAAATACCACGATGACCCTTTGTGAATGATTCCACTTCTGAAAAGTCTGAAACATTAAAGAAAACACCTTTCAAAAGATATCATAGCAAACTATAAAGGACGTGTGATACACAGAACTCTGATGAAAATCATTGGCTTCCATTTTTGTCATTGTACAGGAAATTATATCCATTTCTTACCTCCCCCCACACCCCCAAGCCCTCACCACCATCTTTCAAATACATTCTGTCCCCTCAGATTGCATACATAAGATCTCCTGCCAATGCTGCTCTAACAGGCAGAGTTGAGGCACAATATTAATGAATGAGTGCAGGTAAAATACTGACTATTTCTCTTTCCTTCAACTTGCATCTATTCACGTGCTATATTTGGCAACCCCAGGGTCAAATTGTCATTACAGTACAGCATAAATTGAAATACATATTTAAGGTTTTTGGTTCTAATTCTTACAATCCTTCCTTAAAAATTATGTTTGAACCAAGTTTGATGTCATATGTGATACTTAAAGGAATTGAAAAATCAGAGTTGTTTAATCATATTTTACAGTACAGTTGCAAAATTCACATGAGCTTCAACATCAGGCATTTCTTTCAGAAATGTTTCACCTTATTCCTCCAAATTCCTATTTGGTTTGATTTGGTTATCCAAAATTGTCAGAAACCCGTTACTATCATGATCAGCCTTTCAAACCAACATACCAAAAAGTCCACAAAAAAAAAAGGCAAAAGTCATTGCTTGATTGCGAAGGATTCACTTTGCACACCCAAGCCAAAAGAGTTTAGGAACAAACTCTTGGTTACAGGAGCCAAGGTGCAGAGATTTCCAGATATCTACACAAGAAAACCATGGAGCACATTACCACAGAGTAATGGTCATCTTGTTCACCTAGCAACATTTTACCTCACAATATTGTTGGAAGAATCTCGGCTTCATGACATTTGCCTTTTTTAATTCATTGGAGAATAAGATTATCAACAGTGTTTGGAACTGCCTGAATTACATATCAGACTACCAGACATACTTCTAAAAATTGACTATGCCCTTGCCAAAATGGGATTGAACCATTGTTAAGCAGCAGCACAACAGGAGTCACAACACAATGATAAAATTGTTTTACAAAACTGCTTACAGCTCACAAGGCTGGCATTTAATGATCATTCCAAAATGCCATGAGAACACCATGCTAAGCTACTTTCTTGGACTACTGCAGTCCTTGTATGGAAGATACTCCCATAGTGCTGTTTGATAAGGAATATTGGCTTGGTGGTAGGAGTTGAAGTAGTGTAGAGTTGATTTTCCAGATTGGAGGCCTGTGACTAGCACTGTACTGCAGCGATCAGTGTGGGGTCCACTGTTGCTCATCAGCTATATTAACGATTTGGATGAGAAAGCAGGTGGCATGGTTAGTAAGTTTACAGATGACACCAAAATTGTTGATACAATGGCCAGTGAAAAAGGTTATGTAAGATCACAACAGGATCTAAATCAACTGGGAAAGTAGGCCAAGGAACAGCAAATTGAATTTGACTTGGACATGTGCGAAGTGTTTTATTTTGTTAAGTTAAACCAGGGCTTGCACAACAAATGGCAGGGCCCTGGAGAATACTGTAGAACAGAGGGATCTAGGGGTACATGGATCTAGTTTCCCTGAAAGTGGCAACACAGATAGACAGGGTGGTGAAGAAGGCATTTGACAGACTTGACTTCATCAGTTAGGGCACCGAGTACAAGAGTTAAGATGTTACGTTACAACTGTGTAAGACATTGGTGAAACCCTACAGAGTACTGTGTACAGTTCTGATTAGCTAGTTAGAGGAAGAATGTCATTAAGCTGGAAAGGGTGCAGAAAAGATTCACAAGGATGTTGCCAATACTTGAGGGCTTGAGTTATAAGGAGAGGTTGGATAGGGTGGGACTTTCTTCCCCTAGAGCATATGAGGCTGAGACGTGACGTTATAGAGGTTTATAAAATCATGAGGGGAAATTGGTCAGGTGAATGGTCACAGTCCAGTCCCCACAGAGGCAAATGGGACTAGTTTAGGTAGGTAACTTGTTTGGCATGGAAGAGTTGGATCGAAGGTCCTGCTTCTGTGCTCTATAACTCTATGACTATGACTCTAGTATGGTACTTGGTGGATGTGCCACAAACTGCAGATGTTGTCAAGGGTTGGGCTGGAAAGTGAAGATGAAGCCAAGATCAGATCACCCATGATGACATTGAAGAGTGGAATGGCTTGTTCGTCAAATGCCCTACTCCTGCTCCTATTTTTCATGCCCTTCAGTTTTTAAACGGGCAAAGTAAAAGATAAGATATCTTTATTAGTCATATGTACATCGAAACACACAGTGAAATACATCTTTTGCATAGGGTGTTCTGGGGGCAGCCCGCAAGTGTCGCCACACTTTCAGCGCCACATAGCACATCCGCAACTTCCCAACCTGTATGTCTTCGGAATGTGGGAGGAAACCAGAGCACCCAGAGGAAACCCATGTAGACACAGGGAGAACATACAAACTCCTTACAGACAGCAGCCAGAATTGAACCCAGGTCGCTGGCTCTGTAAAGCGTTACGCTAACCGCCACACTACAGTGCAGAAACAATTAAGAGGCATTTAGACAAACACTAAAATAGGCAAGGCATAGAAGGATATAGACCAAGTGCGGGCAAATGGATTAGTGTAGATGGACAAAAGAGGTCAAAGAGATCAGCATGAACTTGGTGAGCTGAAGGGTCCATTTCTGTGTTATACAACTCTATGACTCTTCCTGACATCTGTTGCTGGTCAAGGCTATTTCAGATGTCCAGCAACAGTGATGCTATTAAGCAGGCCAAGCATGGGTGAGCAACTGTGCAGCTGGTAGACCTGCTGCCTCACAGCTCCAGTGACCTCCTGTTCAGTTCTGACCTCCGGTGCTGTCTGTGTGGAGTTTACATGATCCCCTTGTACTCTGGCTTCCTCCCACATCTCAAAGATGTGCCAGTGCTGGGTTAATTGCCTACTGCAAACTGCCCCTGGTGTGCAGGTGAGCAGTAGGATCCAGGGGGGAGTTGATGGGAACGTGTGGAGAATAAAATGGGAATAGCGTAGGATTAATTTAAATGGATGCTTGATGGTTGGCATGGAAACAATCGGCCAAAGGGCCTGTTTCTGTGCTTCATGATTCTGTGACATCAATAAACCATCAGCTATCAAACCTAAAAATAAAAAGCAAAGATTTTCAACTAACTTCTTAAACATTTTATACAGCACAAGACAATAAAATGGGATTATTAGAGGATTAGTATAAATCAGTGCTTGATGGTCAGTGCTATTGGTGGGCTGAATGATTGCTGTATAATTCTACAACTCTTTGACTTTATGACTAAGGATTGGAACATACGCAAGGGGCTAAGACAGGAACTGGAATGAAGGTTCTTTAAAAATAAATGTAATTTTTTTAAAAATCTTTTAAGTTTTTAATACTTATCTAAGAAAATGACAATCTACACATATAAATTAATTTCTGAGGGAAAAGTGGTCAATAGCAGGAATTAGGTTTCAGCATTCCATTAAAATTTATTCATCCCCTGTGCAAAAATTAAAATTTTCAGTGTTTTTTTAAAGTGAACATAATTTGCAAATAGTTTAAGTTCTTGGAATTTCACTCAAATACAGAAGATTATGCTGAAGGCAGCAGCAAAATGGGACTCTCTTTGGACATGCAAGGAATCACTGACAACTGCTGGCTTTCCTTGTTGAACTCTGCATGAGTGCCCTCCAGAGAATGCTGTCAGGTTGGCTCTGTTATAACACTGAGAACTGAGAGACTCACTCACTACAAATTCCCAGCCAATGAGACTCTTACTTTACAGATTCATTGGTTATAGACCATTTAACCCATTGAATCCACACTGGGTCTCTGTAACAACAATCCAATTGCCCCATTCCCATGCCTTCTGCCCATAAACCTGTTCTTTGTTTTCTTTCTGATCCTCATCCAGCTCCCTATTGAATGTTGTTATTGAACCTGTCTCCATTGCTGCCCCTGGCAGTGCATTCCAGACCCTAACCACTCTCTGTGTAACTTTTTTCCCCTCATGTTGGCCTTGATTCTTTTGTCAATCATTTTCATTTTATATATGCTAGTCCTTGCCAGCTCTGCCAATGCAAACAGTTTCTCTTTGTCTCTACCCTTTGTGATTTTAAAAGCCTATATCAGATGCTCCCATAACTTCTTCTGTTGCAAGGAGAACAGCCCCAGCTTCTCCAGTGAGTCCACACAACTAAATTCTCTCATTCAAGGAATCATATTAGGAAATGCTTTCTTCAAAGCTTTCACATCTTTCCTAAAGTATGGAGCCCAAAACTGGACACAATACTCCACAGAGTCAGAGCATCATAGAGTTATACAGAATGGAAACTGGCCCTTCATCCCAACTCATCCATGCCAAACAAGTAGTCTACTTGCTAGTCCCATTTCCCTACATTTGGCCCATATCTCTATAAACCTTTCGTATCCATGTACCTGTCCAAATATCTTTCAAGCAATGTAATTCTACCTTCCTCTATCACTTCCTCTGGCAGCTCGTTCCATATACCCACCACACTCTGTATGAAAAAGTTGCCCCTCAAATCCCTTTTAAATCTTTCCCCTCTCATCTTAAACTTATGCCCTATAGTTTTAGATTCCCAAACCCTTGGAAAGAGGTTGTGGCCATTCACCTTATCTGTGCCCCTCATGATTATGTAAACCTCTATACAGCCATCCATCAGCCCCCTATGCTCTAGTTGTGTCCAAACCAATGTTTTACAAAGGTTCATGACTTCCTTGCTTTTTGTACTTGCTGTCTCTTTTTGCAACAAAATATCTTCAACCACTTTCTCAACCTGTCTTGCCAGTTTCAACGAACTATTCATAAATACTCCCAGATCTCTCTATTCTTGTATCCCTTCTAGAATTGTGCCCTCTAGTTTACTTTGCCTTTTTTCATTCTTCCTACCAAAATGCATTAGTGTCAATTTTCACCTGGCACCTATCTGTCCATTCCAACAGCCTGCCTCTGTCACCTTGAAGACTATTACTATCCCCACACACTTCACCGAACCTCCAAAAGCCTTCGGTTTAATAATGGGTTTGCAAGAGAGCACATTTTGTGCGAGAGTAGGTGAGTTTTGCCATATTCAAGATGTCAACCACTTGAACAGTTTGTGCACTTGATGTGCCATAGGTTACTGAGCAGACAGACACAACCACAATAACGACTTGCAATTATATAGCATTGATACTGCAGTTAAATGTTTTAAGTGTTTCCATAGGAACATAATCAGATCAAAAGTGACACTGAACCTAAGGATGAGCTGGGTAATTACAGGCCTGTGAGCCTAACATCAGTAGTAGAGAAATTATTCGAAAACATTTGAAGGAACAGGTTTAATGATCACTTGGAAAGGTAATTGGTAATTGGTTTATTATTGTCACATGTACCAAGAAACAGTGAAAAGTTTTTGTTTGTATGCCATCCAGATATCATTCTATAAGTATATCGAGGCAGTACATAAGGGAAAAAAAAGTAGGATGCAGAATATATTGTTAGTTACAGAGAAAGTGCAGTGCAGGTACACAAATAAAGTACAAGGTCCACGACGAGGTAGATTGAGAGATCATGAGTTTATCTTTATCATATGAGAGGTCTGTTCAAGAGTCTTATAACAGCAGGATAGAAGCTGTCCTTGAGCCTGGTGGTACGTGTTCTCAAGCTTCTGTATGTTCTGGCCAATGGGAGAGGAGAGGAGAGAGAATGACCAGGGTGGATGGGGTCTTTGATTATGTTGGCTACTTTCTCAAAGCAGCGGGAAGTGTAGACAGAATCAATGGAGGGGAGGCTGGTTTGTGTGATGGACTGGGCTGTGTTCACAACTCTATGCAATTTCTTGCTGTTTCGGGCAAAGCTATTGCCATACCAAGCTGTGATGCATCCGGATAGGATGCTTCCTATGGTGCATCTGTAAAAATTGGTAAGGGACATTGGGGGCATGCTGAATTACCTTAGCCTTCTAAGGAAGTAGAGGTGCTGGTGTTCATGGACTAATCCGAGATAAGCAGCATAGTTTTGTCAAGGATCTGATGGGGACCTTTTTCACGCAAAGAGTGGTGAATACCTGGAATACACTGTCAGTGAGAGTTGTGGAAGCATAGTTACTGAAAGAATTCGGGAGGTGTCTAAATGAGCACTTAAATCACCAAACATTGAAAGTAGATGGGACCTGACTGGTCAGCATGGAGGTGGTAGGCTGAATGGCCTCTTTCCATGCTATATGACTCCATGATTCTATGAGAAAATAGTCCTGGTGACCATAAGTCTGGTCAAAGACAAGTTTGCAGATGATACCACTGTCGTGAGCCGTATTTCAAATAACAATGAGTCAGAGTACAGGAAGGAGATTGAGAGATTAGTGACATGGTGTCATGACAACAACTTTTCCCTTAAGGTTAGCAAGACAAAAGAGCTGGTCATTGACTTCAGGAAGGGGGGCAATGCACATACATCTGTCTACATCAATGGTGCTAAGGGTGAGAGGGTTGAGAACTTCAAGTTCCTAGGAATGAACATCACCAATAGCCTGTCCTGGTTCAACCACATAGACACCACAGTCAAGAAAGCTCACCAGCGCCTCTATTTCCTCAGGAGGCTAAAGAAATTTGGCATGTTCCCCTTGACACACTCCAACTTTTATCGATGCACCATATCTGGATGCATCATGGCTTGTTACAGCAACTACACTGCCCAGGACCGCAAGAAAGCACAGAGAGTTGTGGGCACAGCTCAGCGCATCACAGAAACCAGCCTCCCCTCCATGGACTCTGTCTACACTTCCCGTTGCTTCGGTAAAGCAGCCAACATAATCAAAGACCCTCACCCACCCCGGACATTCTCTCTTCCCCTTCCTGTCAGGCAGAAAGTGCAAAAGCCTGAAAGCACATACCCACCAGGCTCAAGGACAGCTTCTATCCTGATGTTATAAAGCATTGAACAGTTCCCTAGTATGATAAGATAGACTCTTGACCTCACAATCTACCTCATTATGACCTTGCACCTTATTGTCTACCAGCACTGCACTTTCTCTGTAGCTGTGACACTTTACTCTGCATTCTGTTATTGTTTTACCCTGTACTACCTCAATGCACTCTGTAATGAAAGGATCTATATGAATCTATATGCAAGACGTGTTTCACGGTACCTCAGCACATGTGACAATAATAAACCAATTTAAATACGGTGGCAAACCTGTGCAGAGTCTTCCTGGACAAGTCTCACCAGCACCCCAATTCTCCTCCCCGTGCACCACCAGCCAACACTCCTGGGACCTTCCTCAGGCCTTGCCATTCAGGGACACTAACATTCCTTGTTTCATGCACAGAGACACACAGTGCCCTTGTGTTGTGAAACAGATTTGGGATCTCAGAAGGCAAGGACTCTGAACACAGTCTGGAGATAAGTGATTTATTTACAAAAGACTAACGTGGGAAAATGCTAACGGGGATAACACACGCGCGCGCGCGCGCACACACACACACACGCACACACGCACACACACACAGTTTATAGCAAGCGTGATAAAATACACACACACAAAACGAACTGGGCACAGACAGTCAAGGAAAGACAATACGATACCCACCACCCTTTGACTCAGTGCAGGCACGGCTCTTTGATACCAGGGACATGAACTAAGATGCTCCCAAATGTTTAACAGTGCACACCTCACCAACGATCTCTCCAGCGCCGTTCAACGGTCCTCGGTTTGGAGTGAAGCAGGGTGGTCCCTCGAAGGTCGCAAAGAGGAAAGGCTGAGCACACGTGGCGCCCTTTATAGTGCTGGAGGGCTGGGGGGGTCCAGCCCAGGTAATTTACAAAGGCCAATGGCCCGGTGCCAGCAAGGACTAATCGATCACAAAGGCCAATGGTCAGGTGTGCACTGATGGGTGGGGCAGGGTCAAACCTTGATTGGCACTGGTGTGTCTTCTGACCAGGTAGGGGCAGTGCTGTCACGTGACAGCCACGACCCTCCACAATATACCACTTCCTCATCATGTTACCATGTGGCTACCTGTGTCTGTAGTTCACCAACCTTATTCCCACACTCCACAATTTCACATACATCCACAGTAAACCACATTTAGGTATTCTTCATTTCCTTTCTCACTGACCCCAGTAAAAATGCTAACATTTACCTAATCTAGTGTGAACTACCTTCCCCATTTCTTTTTGCTTTCTTGCTTTTGAATTTTATCTTATTTTTTCCTTACTCTGACTTTATTTTCTGGTGTATTCTTACATTTGTTGGCTGTCTCTTCCCAGAGATTATCATTACCCTTGGAGGTATCAGCAGAACAGGCATCAATGTTTTCATTATTTTAAAACCCAGTGTGAGGGCCATATTTCTTGAGCTTTATTTCCCATTGCCCCATGTTTATGCACATCATCCTCTTCTCTCACAATATATTAATGTTTATTGTCCTACCAGTGTTTCTCATTCAATTATTCCACAATGTAGTTCCAACTTCAGGATGCTGTAGAGCACTAAGCAGCAAAACCCTGAAGTCTCTGAGAACTTTTCTAGTAACTGTTTGATTCAGATTCATTCAGCCTTGAACATATTCCTGAAGTTGGTGACAGAACAGCACTGAAGAATCTTCTCAGGCTTTGGTGTACAGGTCCTCCCCAGGTCCATTCCCAAGAGTTGTTCGTAACCTGAACAGTTCGCAAGTCAGAAATGTGGCCACATAGCAGATTATTTAAAAAAAAACGTTGGCCAAACAAGGGTTACATTGCAGTGAAACCAGAGCATTTAACACAGCCATTCAGATTTCTCTGCAAGATGCAATGATATTGCCACGAACCAAGTTGCCATCCGGCAGAAGATGCCTCCAGCACTGCAGAATCCCGCCGGTCTCCCAAATGCTTGTCCGTATGTAAAGGCTGTACGTAATTTGGGTGTTCGTAATCAGGGGAGGACAGTCAGAGCTGTGGTGGAATGGTCTCCACTTTCAACACACAGCCTGCTTGAACACCAGCTCATCCACCATCTTACTTGTCCACCAGGGTTGCAGTGTGTATTAACATCTCAGTGCCCTGTAGCAGCTTGCCAGCACTTCTCAAACTCATGACCTCCATCATCCAGACGATCAGCTCAGCAAATACATTGGAACAGCACCAAGTTACATCTAAGTCGCACACCATCCTGACTTGGATGTGTATCCACATTCAGGCAGCAGCGATGGGTTCAATGTGAAGACTCACCAGCACGAGAGGTGGCGCAGTGGTGCAGCCAGTAGAGCTGCTCCCTCAGAGCTGCAATGACCTGGGTTCGATCCCGACCTCAGGTGCTGTCTGTCTGGAGTTTGTCTATTTGCCATAGGTTTCTCCCACATCCCAAAGGTGTGGAGGTTGGTAGGTTAATTGCCTGCCGTAATTTGCCCTTAATATGTAGGTGAAAGGTAGAATCTGGATGGATGTGTGAAGAATGAAGTGGGATTGGTGAAGGATTAGTGTAAAAATTGGGTGTCTGGTGAGACAAAGGGCCTGTTTGTGTGCTGTCTCCCTCTGTGATCCTGACAAAGAAACCAGAGACTGAGAATGCTTGCAAACAATACCCCATCCCAACAATTAACTAAAAGACTAAACTATTGCTTTTCTTGATACCAAACAAGATCCAGCCAGTTGGCTTAGATCTAGGAGATGCCCAACAACATGGGCTCTGGTCAAACCAGGGGCAACGGGATTCAAGATTCCTTTTTCTTATGGCTCTAAAAGTCTGGCATGAACTTGGGGAACTCTAACTGGTTGCTAGTGGACAAATGATGCTGCTTGAATTTATGAGTGATTTATAGCCAGTGCAAGAATGCATGTTAGTGATAAAGATGTGGGGAAGTCTTTCTGGCCAGAAACTCTTTGTGGAGCCAGTGACAGCAGGTCTCTTCTTCATGTGGGATTGAACGCACACCCGGCCAATTGAGCCAAATTTCCTTTGGGATTCTTCTAATCTCCCACCCCAACTGGAGAAAGGGCATTAACAGTTAGGGTTTCCAAGGCCCATTTGTTCATGGATTACACTACAATGGGCAGCAGTTTAACAGAGGGAGCCTGTTCATTGGAGATATTGGGAAACACTTCTTGACACAAAGGTGAATGAAATCTGGAAGTCA
>JARFYF010000094.1:15486922-15502763 GCA_030265395.1 Rhina ancylostomus | reverse complement strand
CTTTTCAGTTCTGACGAAGGATTTCAGCCTGAAATGTTGACTGTTTATTTCCCTCCAATGGATGCTGCCTGACCTGCTGAGTTCCTCCAGCAGTTTTTGTGTATTGCTTCAGATTCCAGCATCTGCAGAATTTCTTGTGTCTTCTTAAAAATAAGATGGAATTAGCTCAATTTGCAATCTCAGCCACATCAGCAGTTAATAGAGCAGTTGGCACAGAATCCTCCTAACTTGAATACGTCACTGGTTCATGGAAAGCATATATAGAGGGTTACAGGTTGCCGTGAATGGCTGCGATGCACAAACTTCAGCATGAGAGAATAGTCTGTGGCTTGTCAAAAAGGGAAGTGTTATCTTACTTACGATGTAATTGACTAATTATTCAGTATATTTTAGAATTATCTGGGCAAGATTGCAAAGTACTTTTGTTCAATTCATGGGGTTATGACAACAATGTCAGATTTCCACATTGGAACCATTAATGATGCTTTGCAGTTCACCAAACTGTGTCACCTCGTTCAGGTGGTGAGCGTTTCCAGACAAAAAGTGGAGCATTTGGCACCAACAAACTTTGTATTTATCACTTGTCTGGAACAAATGTGCAGTTTTCATAATTTATTGTGACAGATGTTCCCTATCGAAGATTGGAAGGATGAGATGGCAAGAAAGTTTCATGTTGTGATAGCTTTCCCTGCTACTTTAAAATCCTGTTCCAGATATTCTTTGCACTTCTACAGCAATAGCACAACTCTGTGGCTCTAAGAATTAAATACTTCAGGTGGCATTATACCTACATTTCCCCATCTATACTTAAACCATACAACATGTTCAGAAACAATGTGTACAACAGAGTTAATTGTTCACCCAGAGGCCAAGGAGTATATTGCTGAGTTGCAGTGGGCACTTTGTCTATTAAGGGGTACAACGGATATGTTCTTCACTGTTCAACATCTCCAAGAAATCGCAGGGAGTTGCATCACCCACTCAAATTTGGTTGCCCTCAGAAATACATCCTTATTCAACCTATGCTACGTGATGAACATGGTATGACAAGTCCAATACAGACCCAATCTCAGTGGAGACTTTGCTTAAACAAGGCTGTGCCATGGCACCAATTCCAAACCCATACAACTGGTGTAAAAGAAAGTCATCCTTAATCCTGAGGTACTGCCTATGAAAAAGACAAAAGTACTGGAGAAATCCTTCTACCTTGTCACCAACAGCATCCATTTCTCCTCTCAAATTAAAGTAACACCTCCAGCAAAATCAATAAAGGCATGGAGCTAAATTTAATAGTATGCATGAAACAAACAAATTTACCATCATAAAAAGCTGTAGATCTACATTTAGGAATACTTGAGCAGTTCATATCAAATAGACAATATGCACATTATGGCTTACTGAAGGCAAGAAGATTTTGCCAGATAGCAAAATGAAGTGTCTATTTGTCTCACCTCAAATTAAGAGCTAGGAAGTTGGATGCAACAAATACAGCTTTACATAATCTGATGCCCTGGTAACAAACGTATTCTGCACTGTGAGTGAACCAGAATTGTCGCAACTTCTTTTAATTGTTTCCAGTTAATATAATTCAGTAAGCTTTTCTTTCTAGTCTCAAGAGTTCTCAATAGTTTCCCTTTTGACCCTCAAGTCAACAAGCTCAATCTTTCATTTTCTCCAACAGGACAAAATGTTAATTTATTGAGAAGAAATAAGTGAATTATGTGATGTATTTCTTAGCCTCGGATTGTCTGAAAATGCTTGACAATGTACTCATTACGGCAAGGTAGGAAATATGATAGTAGAGGACAATGATCTTAATCAACATTGAGGCAAATGACCACATTATCTGTTCGGCAGTCAAGAGGGCAAACAGGATCATAACACCTCCATTAATTCACAAAAATGGCTCTAAAGATTACAGGCTTAACTTTCTGAAGTGAGGCTTGAATACAAAAGACCAATCGCAGAGCTGAAGTGACACAAGGCAGAAATAAAAGAGAGATAATCTTAACTTTGGGAGAACTTTAATCAAAATTGTACATATGCTTCACTTAAACTCCTCTTTTACTCTTCATTGGACCTGATGTAAAGGCATTGCTTTGGTTTGGTTAAAACTACCTCTAATGTTTATCAGAACTGCTATACTTCAACTCTACTGATATTCTGAATGGTTTTACTTCACTTCAACACAAAGGGACAAGACTAAAGCATCTACGGAAAGATCTATAGGCAAAATGTTAATCTTCATATCAGTGTGTGATCTATTTAAGATGTGTTTAAAGAATATCACAAGAAACTGGATAGTCAAATGAATGCAAAAACATATCTAAACTTGAATGCTAAAACAGTCAAAAATCAGAATAAAAACAGTGAAAGTATATTTTATAAAAATTTGTAGTAGTCACCCATGTCTTCATCTTCACTTTCCAAGAATCGTTCATCCATGCGAAATCTTTCATCTGTACCAAATCGTGATTGTAAGGCCAACAGCTGCAAACGGAGAGAATAAATAACTCATTTAAAGGTAAATCATGTTCCTCAAATTATTTCTTCAGTGAGAAGACATTTCCACACTCTTTAATTTCACTCTGCTAGTAAATCCTGATGTGTGCAATGTCAGTCTAGTGTGTTTTTGCATGAATCTCTTGGGGAGAAGCTCGTTATTTCACTTTACATCGCTTTAGATTCCCCAAGTCAAAAAAAAATCAACATTTAAGCCACATACCACTGAAGGGCACAAGATTCCTAAGTATTAAATAATTTGTTTTAATTTATTTGATATTTGGGACATTGACCAGCAAATATGGTATGAGCTGTTACAGAATGCAAGCAAAAAAAAGCTTTAAATATATTGATTGAAGAATTTCAAATTAGACTGCCATTTCATTTCCTTATTGCCATATCCTCGTAGGATAGAGCATGTACTGAAAAGAGATCATTCAATTAGTTAGGAAAAAGGAAAAATGTGCTTAAGATACTATGCAAAGGGATCTAAACAATTAAGTTCTATAGGTAACTAAAAAATTAGGTTTTCAATTTCCTATCAATTAAATAATCAGAATTTTGATTACATTTAGGAGTAAGGACCACCATGCTGTTAATCAGAGTTATAACCAGAGTTACACCTTGAAGTGCAAATGAATCAAAATGGGGAGAATTCACTTGTTTTCACAGCACTTGGTGAAAAGTTTTCTTCTGAGCACTGTAGAATACAAAGCACGTCAATGAAACATTGGTGCAAAATCTCTTGCACTGGATTCTTACCTTCTGACCAGCTTTTCCTTCAAACTGAGGCTTGATTTTGAAACTTTCACTGTGATCATTACTGTCATCTTCCTCCTCGTCACTATCAAATAATTTCCCAATGGTTCTACTTTTAAAATCCTAATGATAATTCAGAAAAAATAGAAATCATTGTAGTTTATAATAAATTAGATATATTCCCCCTGAGAGTTTGAAGAAATAAAATATCTTGAGAGATGAAGAAAACTGAAAACCTGGTGTTTCTAGATTTTTGGAATGCTGGATTTGAAGCCTTGAATTACACTTTTGAGTTTGAGGGACTATGAGTAAAGACACAACTTTCACAGTGGACTTTCACATTCAGGAGGACAAATTTCTTGAAAAGGCCAGGACAAGTGTCTGCATTCAAAGATAAAGCCATGGAGTTAAAGGGGCAAGGAAAATTTATAGAGAAAGGGGGGTATAATTAGCTCTAGCATCCTTCAGCAAAAACTTATTTGAAGTCAAATTCCAATCCTACTGGTTGTTGTGTGGATTCTGGGCAAAGACAAAATATGGTTAATTGTAAGGTTCTATATACAACTCCCACCAGTTATTTTTCCCCTTTACTATTCCTAAGGGCAGGCACAGTAGTGTAGTGGTTAATGTAATGCTATTACAGAGCCAGAGACCCGGGTTCACTTCTGGCCAGAGTCTGTAAGGAGGTTGTACGTTCTCCCCGTGTCCGCATGGGTTTCCTCTGGGTGATCTGGTTTCCTCCCACATTCCAAAGACGTACTGGTTAAGAAGCTGTGAGCATGCTATGTTGGCGCCAGAAGATGGCATCATTTGCGGGCTGCCCCCAGAACACTCTACACAAAAAATGTATTTCACTGTGTGTTTCAATGTCCATGTGACTAATAAAGATACCTTGTCTTGTCTTGTCTTGCATGATTAGACATTTTAAGCATGGCATAGCAGAATGACCAGAAACTGTTGGAAAAAGTAGACCAACAATACGACCACCAATGCAATGAGGAAACAAAGGAGAAAAAAAACTATGAACAACTCTTTAGTTGAGACTAAGAATTTATGTAAGCCAGAAAGACTGGCAATGTCCCAGGTTCAACTCCCAATCTATAATTGAGGTGATGAAAGATTTCAAAATTGGGAGAGTTAAAAGAGTACGTCAGGGCTGCTCCACATTTCTGTTGAGGCATTTCTACTGAAAGATCATGTTAGAGGACATTAGGCAAGCACTAGTCTAATGCAGCTTAAGTGAAATTACCTGTCAATGTTTACCATCTTGGCTCACATGAATTGAACATTTGAATAAGATATCAGAGATTGCCAATGGAACTGGGATCTTTACTCTCAAGGTCCTTTAATCACAGGAAACCTTTGATCTATCACCACTTGACCCTTATTAATGTAGCATTCTGAGTCCAACACTATATCTAAAGAACCTAAACAATTATACTTCTTAAAGCCAAACTGCCGAGTCCTTAGCCTTCCAGTTATATATATAAAAAAAGATCAGAAGCCACAGATCTCCATTCTTTATTCCCATCTTTGATATCCAAGTCCAAAGCCTTATCCAAGCTCTCCCAGACAATCTCCTTTGATTTGGTGTCCATCTTCTGTTTCCAAAGGCCGCAATCTGATACAAAACTATGATCAGCATCTACCAAATCTGGATTATCCTCCTCACATATTGTGCCTCAGCTTTTAAAAGGATCACAATTACCAGCTCCTAAAAAGAATTTTCAATTCTTTGGTCCTTGTGAGTTACCAAACCATTTCCAAAACTTCTTTTTCTAGAGTTTTTGAACATGTGGCTGCCTTCCAAATCCATGCCCATCTTTCATATAACGTGTCCGAATCTCTCCTGTTAGTTTATCTCTCAGCACTTTCTAGTTTCAAATGATATCCTGTGTAGCTCTAATTATGGTGCTTTATATTTCTTGACCTTTTCTCAACCTGTGATGGAATCAGCTACAATATCCAATTCTTTTTTTCTGCTTCGTTCCACTCTCACCCATCCAACTGTAGCCCCAAATAAACAAAGCCTTTCACTAATTTCATGATCAGCTCTCTAATAATTCTTTAATTTCCTCTGCTTCTTTTTTTATCTGACTGTGAAGGTCCTTGAGTCATTTTTCTGTTATAGATACAACACAAATGCAGTCAACTTTGCAGCACTACTAAGCAAGATATCACCAGTACTAGGGAGAAACAGGGATAAAATTGCATTGAGCAGACATGTGTACATGTAGAATACTTCAACCTAATTGTTTGTGGATACAGATTGCTTGTACTTACTTTTGCAACAAGTTTTCTGTCTCGACTTTCTGCTGACGTTTTTGCATCTTCTGCCCTGCAATTGTCTTCATCACCTTCAATCACTGTCTCACTTTCAGGCTCTTCTTCATAATCAAAGACAATGTGCTTTCCTTTCCCAGCTTTCTGACCTTCCTGTAATAAAAATATTATTTTTATAAATCTGAAAATGCATTTTTCTTTAGAGGCTAAAGTGAGGAATCCAACCTNNNNTGTGATTATACATCACTAACTTAAAACTCATAATGTAGAGATGTTAAAAAGGGAATAAAATAAATGATTAACACAGATAACTCTGCTGTAACACATTTCCATAATGCAAATTAATGAATTTGGGAACACTATTTGTTTATGCAGTCCAAAATGGTTATAAAGCGATTTTGATCGGGAACTAAAGAACCATTTAAGAGTTACTTTGGAAATTGACAAGCAGAAAAAAAACTGTCTTGGAAAAATACTGTTTCCATGTAACCTCCCCACAGTGACTAGACACAATTGTCTCTTAAGAACACAGGCTGCTAATTTCATGGCAGAAGGCCACTGGAAATTGACAAGCAATTGCTTCTATTGATACGTGTGGAAGGATACTCTATTAAACAATGTAACATATAGCCTTTAGGTATTTTGAGCTTGCAGTAACAAAATAAACTTACAGCTGTTAAAAACATCTTTATTTTTTTAAAATCCTGCAGGAAAAATGACTTTGTTATTGTGAATCTGAAACTCTCTAGCCCCTTACCCTTCTTGGGAATGGAACATTAAAGCAGAACTACCTTCCTTCACTGACATGAATAAACTGAGTATACACCAGCCTATTATCAGGGATAGAAGAGTAATTAATAAAAAGCTTTTTAGGAATTCGTATTGTTGTTTCAATTTTGTTTGTACACAGTATTTATATTTATTTTAATTAACCGTTACAAAATATGTTGTTAAATATTAAATTATAAATACATAAAAATGTATCAACTACTACCAAAAACATCTGCTTAACAATATTCTTAGTATTTCATCCAATGCCAATTTAGAAACAACCAATGGCAAACAACAAATACTAAAAAAGGTGTTGACCTGAGTACTCATTTTCTTTCAAACCACTTGGTCACTTTCCAGGTGGTGGAATCAGTGCATGAATTAAAAAATTAAAACTCAAACCCAAACATTGTGTGACACCAAAATCTACTTAGTTATTAAATCAACACACTGATTGAAATGCTACTGTGTTACACAGTGTTCATTATTCTGCACATACTTTGTAAAGCTCTAGATAAATTATACCTTGCTCAAGCTTTTACAAAGATTTTCCAAAATGGAGTCTTTTGGAATGATCAAGAAAAACACATTCAGTGTCGTTACTACCTTGACATTTAGATTTACATTTAGAGTAGTGTAGTCAACCTGAGCAAGAAATCTGAAAGGAAAAAAAGATTTGCTATAATCAATTTTCAAATAAAAAAAACAAACAAAAATTTCCAACCTACCAAATCAGAGAGGGCCCCCTGGATGAGTTTCTTTTGCACTTCAGCCTCTTTTTGTCTTTGTTGTACTGCAGCTAGTCTTTTCTGATTGTCCAATAAGCGCTTATCCAAATTTTGAGGAGATCCTGCAGTTAGACTACAAGTAGTATTCTCAATGCCAGGGGAAGTACTTGATTCACTTCCATCTGTAGATTCTATCTTTTTCCTCTCATGACCACTTTTGGTGACAGACAATGATGAAAATTCAATCTTCTGAGAGTTGGTCGGTTTTGTATGCAGCATTGCTTGTTTCCCACCTTTAACATCCTCCTTGGATTCTTCAAATTTATCTTTATTCATTAATGTGGAGTTACACATTTTATGCATTTCAAATTTTGACTTCTCTTCATTTTCAAACATACCATGTTTAATACTATAGCTAGGAGAGGTTGTGGTGAAAGTGTTGATTTGAAGAAATTTTGTACCTTTGAAAGGTGGTGGTTTGCAATTACTTTTCACATCACTATCAGAATCTAATACCACAGTCCACGATCCTTTCACTTTCTCCTTTTTGCCCCCTCTACTGTTTGTTTTCTTTACCTCAGAAAGGCACTGAGTATCTTTACAAGAAGGCAAGTTACTTAGCTGTTTGTTCGATCCCATTTCAGAGTCACTGCTGTACTCATTCTGAACAACTGAAAACATATTGTCTGATATAGTCCTTTGGTTCAAGAAGGGTATGTCTTGAGAACCTGACATTCCTGAATTTGGCAAGAAATTCAGTGCAAAAGGGGTTAATGACTTATTTTTAGGAAAGTCCAGTTCACTTTTCTCTGATTGACTATTTGTTTCCTTAGATTCGGAGGATTTATTCGCCAACTGTTCAAGGTCTGTTAGTGACAGGTCTATTCGGTAACAATTTCTTGTCATTTCTTCATAATCAGTATCCACACTAGATTCAGAATTCTCATCTACTGTATCCTCATTACTGCTGTTACTTCTAGATTCACAATCCCCTTTCCCGGTGTTAACTTCAGCCTTACTGTTCACAAGATCCGGTTTACTATTAGCTTTTGTCTGTGGCAATTTTTTGCAAGGAATCATTTTTGTGGAGATAATTTCATCTGTGTCAGCAGAGTCATAATCACTCCCACTGCTATTTGATGGGTCATTGCTAATGCCTTTTAACATCTGTCTCTTTGAGCTAACTAATGCCCAGTGGGTTTCATGCTTTAATATATAATCCTCACCAACCACCTCCAAAGGAATGTCTTGTTCTTTTACATCTGTTTGACTTAACCTTTTACTTTTCTCTTCTTCTGTAATCAATTCCAATTCTTCAGTATCAGAATCATGGCATGCTATGCGAGCTTTTGATATAGCACTGTTTTTAGTGGCAGCAGTAGTTTCTTCCTTGACAAGGTTTTGATTCTTGAAGCCTGCACAAGCAGAAGATTCAGGAAAGACAAACTTGTTCCCTGTCATATCAATCTCATACTCATTAAACCCCCCAATAGCATTGTGTTTGACTGAGTTTGAACATATTTTGTTTGTTTGGATATTGCAGTCAGAATTAATGAAACTCTCCACACTGCATTTGTTGGGAGATAGCTTCTTCCTTTTTACAGTTTGCATCTGAGTAGGGAAAATCCCTCGTCTTTTCTTATTTGTCTCCTCGTCATCTTGCTCATCAAGATGCCATGTAAGTTTGGTCACTGGCGTTTTGATTTCTGAATCCGAAAGATGATCAAGCTTCTTGATGTTGTGACAATATTTAGAAGGATCATACTTTTTAATGTTAAAATAGTTAAGGATTGTGCTAAATTGTGTTTCTAATTAAATCAACGTAATAAAACAGCAGAAAACACTTGCATGAAACTTAAATATAATCCTTTAGAGGGTGAAAATAACTAACGTACTGTAGAACATGCATAGCATCCTTTAAGTTTAAATGCATACTCAACTCCTATTGCTTATTAACAATGTACTTGTGGAAGATTGTGGATTGACACTCCAATGTAGTATATGTGATTCTTCAGAGAAAACGTTTTCACAGAAGTCCATCTGTCCTCCTAGGCAGGCATAAAAATTTCCATGGCACTCTTTCCAACCAAAAAAGGGAGTTCTTCCCAGTTTCCAGGCCGATATTTATTTCTCCACTAACACCACAAAAACAGATTATTTAGTTATTTTATCGTGTGAAAACTTGATAAGAATAAACTGGATGCTATACTTCTTAAATTAAAACAGTGACAACACTACAAAAGTACTTGAATTGCTGTAAAGTGATTTCTTGAGGTCAGGAAAAGAAATAGTTTTACATAAAAGGATATTTTTTTCTTATTGTTTTGTTGGAGATGAAGAATGGGCAACACTCTTCCAAATTTACTCACAATCCAGTTCTGATGAAAAAAAAAACAAAATAATAGGTATAAAAAATACCTAAACTGTACAAGTTTTTAAGACAGTGACTCCAAGAACATATTTTACGTTTTGCAATCAAGTAGTTAACTAGTTTAGAAATATCAAATTAGTAGTTTACAATACAAATGGATTGATTTCTGGGTCATTGATGTCAGATGGTACTCAATGCTGATCTCAAACAGACCCACAGCTAAAACCTTGTAACCTGTGTGGTGTGTATTTGCACTAGCTTGATATTAGTCATTCTTGGGCATTTGTTGTAAGGGACGTGTTGATCAGGCAATAGCAATTTCATCTGACAAGCAGTAACCCTGAGAGACACCAAACCAGAAGTAAACAGAAATATTTTCACATATTTTACCGAGGGACAAGTATGAGATATTCACACAAAATTAAGATAGCTGAAATACTGTAAACAAAGTTTAATACTTTTTTTAAAGAAAAGAGTGGATTTTAAAATATTTAGCTGAGGCAATGGAGACTACAGACACAATCAGTAAGTGTTAGATTCTGAGGAATAATTAAGCAACAGTAGAGCTAAGTATGCTGTTTAAAAACTCAGTTACACCTCTTTCAACATATTTACAGGTTTCCCCAGTCAGCTTTGAACAATTCTCTGATTTCCAGTGGTTAAACTGGAGAAGGCTGCAACACCATACCCTATGAGAAGGAGCAGAAAATCAGTGACAACAACCTCTAGTTTTCCATTTTTAGCTCTGTATGTCCATCCAGAAGTTACCTCATTTCCTCCATTCTCATCACAGATTCCAGGCCATAGATTACAAAAGCATGGAAATGAAGACAAAACTTCACATCAAAGGTTAGCACAGTTAATGCATCGTGACAAATGTTTGGCACCATCCATTTAGAAGAGGTCAAGGCAGAACATTATTCAACAGGATGGTGCAGGGTCAAGGGACTGTATTTATGTGGAAAGAGTAGAGAAGCTAAGCCACGATTTTGCTGAGCAATTTCCAAGACCCTAAAAATACTAATTTTGCCTGTGTGGTCTGTAATTTCTTCAGCTAGAATAAGTGAGAGCGGTAAGAAATCTCAACGTCTTCTCAAGGAAGGCTAAGAAAGGCCAATAAAAATCAGGCTCATCATCAACCTGCATATACTGAGAATGATCACCAGATTGTATTTTTTAAATCAATGTTTAGTGTTTTCCTCTTACAGTGGTAGGATAAAATACTTGGAATCATGTAAGGAACAAAGAAAGCACAACAGAAAAACTAAGAATTTCGCAGAAGATGTACATAGTCTTTATATTTGCCTTTATCATCTATTAAAGCCAAAAATATGTGTATTGTACTGGATAATATACAATTTTGTATGATTTAAAAACTGACTAAAAATAATTTTAGAACTTAACGATGACAAAATAAATTCTACACAAAGCATATTATAGAATCATTACTTGCCTTATGTTCAGGTACTTCTGTTCCTGGAACAGCAGATTTAATCTTAAAATTTTCAACACCAGCTTTCTTTAGAGACGCTACCACTTTTGCTATGCTGCCAACATGAGGTTTGTGCTTATTTTTAGCTGCATCCTGTCGCTCTTGAGCAAGTCTACATCAAGTAATGCAGAAAAAGAACTGGGTTCAGATGCAAAACCAGCCTGTTTTTGTTTTAATCTTGCTTGATCCCCAAGATGAGGTGACAGAAACAGAGTAATATAACACCATAGGCTGTTATTTGGCTCATTTTGTCTTTATCATATTTTTAAAATTAAATTTTATTTACAGCATGGTAACAGGCCCTTTTGGCCCAATGAGTCCGTGCTGCCCAATTTAAACCCATATTAACCTACCTGTACGTCTTTGACCGTGGGAGGAAATCGGAGCACCCGGAGGAAACCCACTCAGACATGGGAGAACGTACAAACTCCTTACAGACAGTGACGGGAATCGAGCCCCAATCACTGGCACTGTAATAGCATCACACTAACCGCTACACTATCGTGCCACCCTGACTTCTTTGATTACTTCTTAGTAATCTTTTTTGAATAAACTTTCTTTAATTACTTTAGATTACTTCTTTGAGAGTAATCCAGTTTGTACAAACCCACTCTTCCTGCACAGCCATGCATATTTTTCCCTTTCAAGTATTTATTCAATACTTTATTGAAGATTGCTGTTGAATCTACTTTCACCATCTTTTCAGGCGATGTATTCCAAATCATAGCAACTCACTATGCACAACAATAAAAAGTTCTTCCCTCATGTCACCGCTAGTTCTTCTGCCAATCTGCCAAATTTGTGCTCTCTGCTTGCTACTGGAAGCTGCTTTTCCTTATCTACCATAGAAAACACTTAATAGTTTTGATCATTTTTAATAAAGTATTTTCTGAATGTTCTCTGCTCCGTAGAAATCGAGGCCAACTTCTCCCATCCCTCAACTCAGTCAAAATTCCTCTGCAGCTCCTCTAAAAACCTGATGTCCCTCCTTAATCTTAGTGCCCAGAATTAGATAATACACTAGTTGCGCCCCTGTACAGTATTTCGTAAAGGTTTTGCAAAAACTCCTCTTTTCTTTTTGAAGTCAAAATGTTAAGAATTCTGTATGTTTTATTTTAAACAGCTTTGTTATCTTGCCCCATGATCTTCATTTGGAAATGATGGCAGCCACACACCAATATGTCGATTTGCTTCTTAACACTATTAATATACATCTCATTTTTACTACATTTCTGAATATACACATTTTAAAATTAGGGGCCGAATATAGATCCCCAGAGGACACTATTATATGCAAACCACCTTGTCCAGTCTGAAAAAAAGTTCTGCTAATCTCTGGTTTCTGTCCCTTAATTAATACCACTTCCACTTTGTCACATTAATTCCATGGGATTTAATTCTGTAAACAAGACTGTTATGTGAAACTTTGCCAAATAATTTTTGAAAATCCAAATAAACAACATGTCCTTATCAATACTCACCATCACATCATCACAGAACTTTCTGCATGCACATGAAGGTCTGGTAAATTTTAGCATTTTTTTTGTTGTGCTCAAAGTGCAAAAGTTAACTTTTAAATAACAGATTTAATCATTCAAATTGGAATACATATTTGCAGTTTTTTTAGGATTACAGTGAAAAAATTAGGGTAAACAGGATGGCAATCGACTGTCAACCTCAATAGTAAGGAGAACACTTACGGAGAAATAATATACAAATACAACATGACAACTAACAGACATTAACAATTTAAACTGTACAAATTTGCATTCCATTAAGTAAATCTAAGCTCTTTCAAGAATACAACACTATATAAATTTACTAAAACAAAAATCAAAAAAATTAACTAATTGTAAGACAATAAACTGAAGATCCTCACCTATGCAAAAAACATTCTTTGGCTAATTCAATCTGCAGCTTTCCACCTTTCCATTTTGATTTATTCAGAACTGACATGCCTAGAATCAGAAAATAAATAAAAATGCTAAATATAAATACCTTTATAGAGCTAATTAAGCAGATGAAATCACAAACAAAAAGATTCATACTCATCTGGTTCCCAAAAGGACCAAATTAGCTACTTTTTTGGTTTTGGCTTGAATGCTCTTGAGCAAATCTGAAATTTACGTGAACACTAATACACATAAAACCAGTTGCTTCGCACCCCGCAGAGACAATTTACTAGGTCAAAGTAACTGTTTGCTCATGCCCTGTGAAACTATCAGATTTACTGCAGCATAAGAAAATCAATCATATTGTGTGTCCTTTTTAAAATACATCTGGGAATAAAACAGAAACCTTTACACAAGATAAATTGTGCAAGAAAGAATATTTTAAATAAATTTAATGATATACCTACATCGTTTTAATTCTGTTTCTGAGATATTTATATTAACATAACCAAAGGCCTTCACAGGATTTCCTAGAAAAGTGAAAGTAATCAGTTAAGTTTGATTGTAAGACATACTAAATCTTATATAAAAAAAATCACTTTACAATACATGGGCACAGAATGGATAGCCTGCTAGGTGCAAGGCCAAAAAAATTCAACTAAAAAGCTAGAGTTTGTATTCTATTCACAGCTAAATTACCCATTTAGTTGTTCCATTTGTGTAATGCTCATCTGGTAGAGGTGGGGTGAAAGGAGGAGGGAGAAGATAACTAAATCTTGCACTAAACTCCCCATTAAGCATATAAAATTATCTGCACTTATTTCTACAGATAGTTGAAGAAATTAAATAGGTGGTAAATTGTAGAAATTAAATCTACCTAAATTAATACCAATCTACAGAAAGTTGATCCACATATCTTCAGTGAGATATCCCACCTGGTTTTTAAATGAATCTTATATTGGAAAAAAAAATTAACAAAATTGACACAATTGGCTGGCTGACAGGTATGGAGAGATTACAGACCATTTGGAATTAAATGGACACATGCAACAAACGTGTATATCTGAAATTGTATCAAACTTAACAGTTTCCTTCAATATTACCTTGGTTGTCTTTCCTGAATACAATATCCACAGCTGTAACATCTCCAAATGAGCTAAATATTTCCTTAATTTCACTTTCAGAAACCAAGTGATGTAATCCTCCAACAAACACACGCTTCAAACTTTTGGCTGTTTCCATTTTGTAGTTTGTTGCTCATCTTAACTGGAGAATTTCAGAATAGCCCTGCAACAAAAGGCTACAAGTGTTGAAGTGTACAATAAAGAAATAAAATTCAGATTAATGCATTCAATTTCACACAATTTTCTAAAAAAAATGCAAGAAAGGTAGAGAGGCCAACAAATTCTATTTGCAAATATTCATGTTCATGTTTTTTAAACTCTTAAATCAGGGAGTTCAGTTATAGATTGAGTCATGGATTAAGAAAGGGTCAAATGTGAAAGACCTGAATAAACAATAATAAACTATTTATATAAAGAATGGGAAGGCACGGCAGTGTAGTGGCCAGCAACCTGGGTTCAATTCCGGCCACTGTTTGCAAGGAGTTTGTACGTTCTCACTGTGTCTGTGTGGGTTTCCTCTGGGTGCTCCGGTTTCCTCCCACATTCCAAAGACGTACAGGTTAGGAAGTTGTGGGCATGCTATGTTGGCTCCAGAAGTATGGCAACAGTTGCAGGTTGCCCCCAAAACAATCTATGCAAAAGATGTATTTCACTGTGTATTTCAAATGTACATGTGACTAATAAAGATATCTCAAAAAAAATGTAAAAGTGCAACTGCTAGAATTCTGAAGCACAGACAGAAAATGCTGGAAAACACTCAGCAGATCAGGAAGCAGCTAAGAAACAGAATTAACAGTTCATATTGAAGACACTGCATCACAACTGGGAAAGAGGGAAAACAGATTAATCTTACATTGCAGAGAAGAAAAGAGATGGATAGGACAAAGGGAATATCCTTGTTTGCAGGAGGACACATTGTCATGTTAATAAGATGTGGAAGAAGCTATCAGGTTGATGGATTAATGAGGGAGTTAGTGAGAGATAAAACCAACAAAAGGACATGTACAAACTGTGAGACACAGATCAGAGTTGTAGGAATTGCCCAGCAGTTCAGGCAATGTCAGTGAAAGAGAAAACATGAATTTACACAAAGACATCAATTGGATAATTTATCATGCCTGTGAAATCATATAAATAGAATCATGCAGAATTGAAAGAGGCTATTTAGCCAACAATTTAGTCAATACAGATATCTTCCAAGACTCAGGGTGTTACCAAAAAAATACCAAGAATATTATTTTGTGTACGTATTCCAAAACACAAACTGACACCATCAGATTTACAGGGTGTCGTTACATTGTAAAATGTCCTGAGGTGCTTCACAGTAGTGTTACCAGACAAAGTTTGACACCAAGCCACTTTGGATAAGTGGGGTGGGGAGGGGGAGAAGGGGGAGATATGCCATAATCTTGGGCAAAGAAGCAGAGTTTAAAGAAAAATGGACAGAGGCAGAGAAGTTCAGGAAAGAAATTCCACTAACTTAGGGTTTAGACAGTGAGAGTATAATCAGAGTTGAAATTAGGACTACACAAGAGACTTGAGTTAGAGGCGTGCAGAGATCTCAGAGGGTCATAAGGATACAATGGTGGGGGGGGGGGGGATATGACACAGAGATACACATTTTAAGACTGAAACAGTGATAGCCACTGTAGGTCAGTGATCATATGCTGGGGGATGACTTACCAAGAGAGTAGTTGATTAAGTATAACATAAAGAAGGCCAAATAAAACTGTAGGCAATGGGAATTGAGGGAAGCTCCCCACGAGCTGGAGTCATATCCGACACAAAGTTATGGTCTTTGATGAATCATTTCAGTCCAAGACTATTACTGCAGGAGTTCCTAATGACAGTTCTGACAAAGGGTGTTTGATCTGAAATGCAAATTATTTCTCTTTCTATCAACATTCTAAGCAGGGTTC
>JARFYF010000094.1:15344413-15358152 GCA_030265395.1 Rhina ancylostomus | reverse complement strand
TACTTTTGATGTTTTCAAGGAATGAGGATGATAATATTGTAGTATCTAGCCTACTATCAATAACTTGAGGTAATACTCTATTTGTATATACACAATGACTTTGTCAAATAGCAGCACTTGATCTGTATGAATGGCGTGCAAGACAAGTTTTCACTGTACCTTGGTACAAGTGACAATAATAAACCAATATCACTTCTGAAAGGAAGAAAAATACCAACTTACATAGAGTGAAGGCAGGTTCTTTAAATCACCTTCTTTTATTTCTTTAATCTTGTTGTTTTGCAGATCAAGCATTACTGTACCTTTAGGAATATTTGCTGGCACTGACGTCAAACCTGCCTCATTAAATGGAACAAAAGTTAGCTATGACTTTAGATGTTCTTCCAGCAATAAAGAATTGCAAATTAATGTTCCATTAATCAACTTTAATGTGGAATAAGAAATTATATTCTTTTAAACATTTGACTGGGACTATCAGGCTCCATCTTTTCTTTCATTACACTCGGCAATATGTTAGCCAATGTTTACTTCAGGTTTATATTACTTACTGAGTTGAATTTGGATATTACATTACAAAACATTCAAGAGAGTGTGGGGCATGCTTAATATAAAATCATGCAACATTTTGTACCAGACAGGTCATATCTGTTAGGTTTTCATTGCTGTGGGTATGAAGTGATAACACAGATGTGTCTCAGGTTTTTCTTACTGTTTTAATCATTATAAACAATTTTTTTAATGTCACTGATTATCAGAGACTTTAAAAGATGTTTATTTGCCTTTCATAACAGCAACCTGTCAAAAGAGCATCATGGTGGTCTGAGACAGGATCTCAGGATCAGACATTTGAGACCTATTGCAATTTAAGTAGCATGGAATAATGCAAAGTATTTTATATTATTGTTTCCTGGTTTATCAGTGTTGGTTAAGTTGCCCCTCTATTATTATCGCATACAAGTTGGGTGAGGTAAAACAAAGCTACTTAGTCTTATGTGCTATTTCTTTGTAGCATTTTCATACAACTTTAATTTGAGCAGTTCATGCTTGAACTTACAAGTACAAAAGAAACTAAACTTATCTTGATTCACATTTGTATTGCAAATGTGAAATGATGGAGAATCAGTACGGGAGTATATCTCTGATAATCCACTATCTAATTGTGGGAAATCCCAATGACTTGATATCTGTCTCAGTTGGGCCCTGTTTCCCATGCTCCTTCTAAAACACACCATGGCCCTATTTCCCACATTTTCTCTGAAACTCACCAGGACCCCGCCATTTACTACAGTCTCTCTGAAACACACCGGAGTCCTATTTCCCACAATCCATCTTAAACATACCAGGGCCCGATTTCCTGTGGTCTTTTTGAAACGCACCAGGGTCTAGTTTCTCACGTTCCCTCTAAAACAAATCAGAGCCTTTTATCCCATGCTGTCTATAAAAACACATGAGGGCTTTGTTTCCCATGTTCCATTTAAAACACACTGGCACACTGTTTCTGTGCTCCTTTTAAAATATAGCAAGGCCCTGTTTACCAAGGTCCTTTTCGACCAACAGGGACCCCATTTCCCTTGCTTCTTTAAACTCACAGAGGTCTTGTTTCCATTGCTCACTTCAAATGCACCACGTTTTGTTTCCCACATTCCCTTTAATTCACTGATTTGACTTGAAAATTTATTGTACTATTCTGTAACATTTATAAAAGTGAATTTAAGTTGTTTTAGGATATTAATTGGAATAATACCCAGTAGTCCAGAAAATCTTCCAGTCCAGCTTCACTGAAGTCCCGAAGATGCCAGATTACTGGAGTTTTACTATAGTAATGTGACAAGATATTTTTCCCCACAGTTGGGGCTTAATATTATGGTTCTGCAGAATGATACATCTGCATTATTGCAGCACAGAAAGGAATTTCAGGTGCGATGCTCTAATTCCTGGAGGAAGATTTTACTATGCCTAATATACGAGTCAGGTAATGGGGATAAACAGCTGCACTTAAGAGAAATAATGACAGAGATTTTAGGAAATACTCAGCAGGCCAGGCAGCACCTTGATCGAGAAAACCAGAGTTAACATTTACTGTTGAAGACCTATAATCAAAAGATTTCACAGTCTGATGAAAGGTCTTTGATCATTCCCAGCATTCCCCTCATTTTATTTCAGATTTTCAGTAAGTGTAGATTTGTTTTGCATTTGAGCAGGAAATTGAACTTGGATTTTTATACACCATCATTCGTGGTCTCAGGGAATTTCTGAGCATTTCACAGGCAATTAAGTGCTTCAAAAATGTACTCACTGATGCAAAGTAGCAAATATTAAATGGACTATGATAAGTACAAATGTGGTTTAGTTAACTTTTATAAAAATCTGTTTGACACACCCACTCTAACTGCTGACTGAGTGCTATCTTTCATCTTCTAAAAATGTCACATTTATAATTCTCCCTGAGAAAGCCATAAAAATAATTTCAATATTGATGAAGCAAGAATATTATCATTCTAGTCTCAGTAACAGGAGGTGTAGATTCCAGACAGATTGCCCTTTCAGTAATACATGCTATACATGAATCAAGGTATTAAATAAATGAGAAAAACTTATACTATTGAAGTTCAATAAAAAAAATTCATTGAACCTTCTTACAAATTGATACATTGATTCAATTTTAATTTTTCAATTTTAGGGAACAGTTACAACTTCTTAGGGAGACATTTAACCAGTAATTTATAGTCCTTACCCGCGTCAGAACATTGGACTACGCGTACTTGGCATACACATTTTAAAGGGCATATGAAAAATCTGTCATCTGCTATGGGTGCTGTGGTTGAAATCTGTTCAGGTTGACTGATGTCTGTTGTGTTCTGGGGAGGATCCTGCAGCAAGATATCCTGCTCAGCCAGAAAGTGAAGAAATTCTTTCTCAAGTAAAGGTTTAGCAGAACTTAGAGCCACAATGGAAAGGATCACAAGTGTTTTCATATTGAATCCTAGATGACAGGACTGAAAATTCAACAAAATGAAGAAAATGGAAACAATAAGCAAGGTTAGGTTACATATTAAAACATAATTTGTATAACATTGCAACAATTATTTAAAGAATTGTGAATACAACTTTAAATTGATTGTTTGATCTGTTTCAGTATACCAGACAGATACAGATACAATTTATTGGCTCTTTTGTTGTAGTTTCTTTTTTTAATTCTATTGTACTTCATTGACTTTTTCCTCAATAATAGGTTATCTTCCAACTTGAAAGAAAAGGCCCTGATGTGACTTATCCCATTTCACCAGCTTTTGTTCTCAACTGTACACCAGCGACCCCTCCACCTAGCCACTTAGCATCACTTTTGTCCTCAACTTCCTACCCACTTGCCTCTTAATTTTTTCAGATCCTAGTCTATGTTCTGGTCATATCAGTGTGATCACACAACCATATAAATTTTTACATCTTTCCCCTCAGTGACACCAGTTGTTTCAACCACCATCCTTACCAGCTGTGTTGTTTCCTGTATCATGTTTCTTTCTGGTAAAGTAGGTGCACCTTGCCATAAACTCCCAGACAATTGTCCAGGGACTCAAATGAATATTCTGCATGAGACAACAACATACATGTACTTAGACCTTGGGATATGCTTGCATTGTGAAGATTGAATGCAGATTATGTGACTCCTTTAACAGCCCAGTCCTCAAGTGCTCCTCTGATCTTTCTGTAATTGCCATTTGAATTCCCTTTCACCAGCCATTCTGACTGTTGCTCACCTCTGCTGTCTCACTGTTGCTTAACTCAGATTGCAGGAGTACCTCTTCATCTATCGCCTGGACACTTTGCAAAAATCTATCTGTGTTGATTGAATTAAATTCGGACATTAATTCAGAATCAGGTTTATTATTACTGACATACATCATGAAATTTGTTGTTTTGCAGCAGCAGTACAGTGCAAGATATAAAGATGTAAAAATGACTATATGTTACAAAAATCAATAAATAGTGCAATGTTGCATTGTCCAGTCAGGATCGTTTGGATCCTTTAAGAAAAATGTTTTCTTCTTCCAGGTTACTGAATCCTCCCACTGGAGCCACTTCTGCTTTCTGACTTTTTGGTGCTGTTGTCCATTCATTCATTGTATCCCATTAATATCTTTGATTTACCCACATAGTTAAATGGCAGAAGTGATATTCAAAGGAACAATCTCCTGGTTTCCACTTAACTATCTTACAGTCATTCTCATTTTTTGTATATGCATTGTCTCATCCTTTTAAATGCCATGCATCTGTAATATATTGTAGTTTAGTTGAGTCAGTACCTCAAAGTTCAATTTCTTTCTTTCATAGCGACTAACCAACCAAGTGTTCCATTATTTTCAGTTGCATTTCAAAATTTAAAAACCCTACAAAATTTCATTTTTGAGTGCACTAAATGTATTCTTTCCACATACTGAACATATTAAAGAAAACTGCATCAGCTCACATTTACCACATAGTACATGAATGTATTAGAATACTCAGAGATATATGAGATAATGTTTAGATGTGCAGTCAGTCTGTGATTGAGGCTATGAGTTACATCTGCTAAATATGTTTACCCTATTCCATCTCTTTTGTTTGTCTTTTAATGTTTACACCACCATTAATCCTATGAGTACTGGATATTTTCCATGTTAACAGAAGCTGTCTTTCCTTGACCTACATATTTTGGAAAATTTCTCAGAATTTCCACAAATATTATGGAAATCCTGTTAATATTGCAATATTGTTTCTACACAGAATCAGTGAAAGTGTACACCAGTTTCAATGACGATTGATCCTTGCATTGAGCTGGTCATATCTAAATTCTGGGTTAAAATAGCTATTAACTTTGCACTTCTATGGAGCTTGTTACTAAGCAAGCTAGCTCTCAAAAGCAGTTTCTATCCTTTTAAAGGAACAAATTGGTGACTTTGCTATAGGATAACTAAGAGCTGTAAGACTTGTCAGCAACCTGTTGCCTAATGCATTTTTCTTTGGTGTTGATGTCAAGCCAAAAGGCTTGATTAGCTCTGAACTTCAGCAAAAGTATTAAACTATTCATATTAGATTTGTCACAATTATGCATGATTTCACTTTTCATTAAAGTCGATGAAATGGAAGATCAGTTGTTTAGCAGGCATCTAATGCACCAGTTTTCTACTTCTACCAATGTTTTAATTATTTCATTGAATCATAAAATCAATCAAGAACAAACTCTGAGGTCAGAAACTGTGTACCTCATTGAAGTTGTTAAATATAATTTAGAAGGAAGTTTACAGAAAATTTCAGGCTCAGAATAGCACAGAAACAGGTTCTTTGGTCCACTGAGTCTGCACTGCTATCATAATATTTACACTGGTTCCATTTTATTTACCCCTTATTTTGATCAGCTCCCCCCATATTCTACCACTTTCCTACCCACTAGGGACAATTTACAATGGCCAATTAACCAAACAGCCTGCATTTCTTTGGTATGTGGGAGGAAACCGGAGCACCTGTGGAAACCCCACACAGTCACAGGCAAACTCCACACAGAAAGCACCGAAAAGCACCCAAATCATTGCACTTGTGAGGCAGCAGCTGTATTAGCTGCATAATTGTACTACAAAATTTGTTTGAGAGTTTTGTCATGTGGAGGATTGGTCATTCAAGAGAGATCATTATTTTCCTTGTTAATTAAAAATGTATAATTGTTACATAAATTTTACAGGTGTTAAATATTTTAATGACCCAATTGGTAAGGTAAAGAATGTAGAGTAAATAATCACTAATCCTCTTGAAGTTAACTTTATTGCAATGATATGAACATTATACTTATTAATGTTACTAGGGTAATAATTCCAGTTGTGGTTACTATATCATTGGTATAAAATATATAGCATTTACATTATCTTTCCAGAGGTTCTAAGTGCTAACAAAGTAAAAACTTAAATTTTGTAGTAGAAGCAGAAACATTTGCAAATTATATCTGTATAATTTATATAAGTTTGCTTCTTTATTATAATCAAAAAACATCATTACTATCCATGTTACCTTTTGATGCACTAAGATTTCAAGATGTTGTAGAATATTAGAAATATTTTCAAGATAATAATAAATTAATTTTCTGATTGTGATGTCAATAACATACTATGTTATTTCTTATAAAATTATGTTTTTGTTTGACTTTCTTCTAATTGTTTGGAAATGATATTCCATTGAAATGAATGCCACCTTTTGCAAACAGAAGCTTGTTTGGTAAAGCAAATTCTTTAAATATATCCATTAATGGCAGATCGCAAAGTAAATATTAGATATATGAAGAACAAAATATGCTCCCTGGCGTGATATTGAGACATAAAAGAATAACGCAAGTGCTACCAATTATATTTACTTCCCTGCTATTTTTTTTCAAGTTATTACCAATTTTCTTTGAAAGTTTCTACTGAATTTTCTCCCACCACCTTTTTAGACAGTGCATTCCAGATCCTAACAATTCAATGGACAAAACATAGGGTCCTTTTCTCCTTTGATTCTTTAATCAATTGCCTTACTGTTCCTGGAAATGTTCAAAGGTGTAATAACAGCAATAGTGATTTTTTTTTAAATCTACTATTTGATGAGGTTGAGCTTTATCACTGAATGTCAAAGTGTTCACTCATGAGCAGTGCAAGAAATGAAGAAAGCTGCCTATAGCTTCTACAGTAGCTAGATATCATACTTAAAACATGATTAATATGCTCCTCTGGTGTGTGCAAGCCAAGAATATATCGAGGAAGATGCATTCAGATAGCAAAAGCCCATAAGCAGGTTTATATTTAGCGGTGTGGAAGTACAATAACATTCAAAAATAAAACAGTTGGAAGTATCTGTAATTTGTAGTCTTTTACAATATTAAATTCAATAAATGGAATGCCTTTGAAGTTGCCTGGATCATGACAATAGCAATACTTTAAAAGAAATTTTGAGGAAAAACTGCATTTGAAGTCATAGTTAAGTACATCATAATAGTTTATCACAATTAAAAGTATTAATAGGACTACAATGTATTTTCCCTGTGCACAGAGAAGAATTTCATAATTTGCATATTTGATATGCCTAGCTACTTATAGATAGAATGAACATGCATTTATGTAGCATTTTCTAAAATTTCAGCATGTCTGAAAGCACAAAATCGCCAATAATTGATTATAAAGAAGAGAATATTACAAAATATCTAACTTTGTGCACCACTGATTTTACTAATAGGTACTCTGAGTTTAATTGATGTGCACCTTAAGTGTATTTTTATAATAAATGCCTTTTAAACTGTACATACCTCACAAAAGCTTAGGAAACACTGCTGTTGCCAAAAAATCTTCTAGTTTCATGTAGTTTTTTTTATTCCAGAAGTTATTATGAGAAGAAATCTATTAAAACATTTAATTGACAAGGAGATTTTCCTGTATATAAAGAGGTTCTTCCCCAGCAATCAGATCATGTTGAAACAGAAGTGCTCCTGAACCATCACTTCATGCAACTCTCAAACGAATATTCAGAATGCATTGTAAGTGCTCATATGTTTCCCATCAGTTCTTGTAACCAAGCCAAATAATTTAACTGGATTTCTGGATGATCCTTGTAATAACTAGAAAAGTCCTGTGGTTCAACATGGGTGATATAAAGATGGCATTCTGCCATTCCAAATGTTATTATTATAGGTGCAAATAACCTAACTAATTGCAGTGAGAACAGAAATCTTAAGTAGTTGGTATACCTTATACCCATGTTGATGCAATAATTGTAAGTGAAAGGGACGTGTCACACAAAAGATTTAATCAAATTATATGACATTCTCATGAAAATTTTGTTTGAGGTAATTGAGTCTAAGAAGAATCATCAGATTATGTATGCTGTCTAATTAACATAATGGCATTTATCAAAAATTATTTTAGTCACAATGCCCTAATTTGTTTGAGTTGAATTGCAGTCATGTTGTTAGATGTGTCATGTCACTTTGTTAGAAATCTGTGCAATTCAGTGACTTTTTTAGTATGCCAAAAAGATGATGAGGGAAAGGAGCAGTTATTTATAAGCTATATTTGAAGCTATATCTGTTAAAAAGCTACATTACAAGTTCAGCTCTGTGATTGATATTGATTTTGATAATCACTCCATTAAGTGATTTGACCATCTTACTATAATGAGATTTCACTTACATTGCGCAATTTGTTAAAACTCCAATAATCTGTCACACTTAGCACGTTGATGGTGCTGGACTGGTGGATTTGGTAGATTGTTTTATTATTGTCATAAGTACCAAGGTAGTGAAAAACTTTGTTTTTTGATCATTTCATCACATCATCACATTAGTGCATTGAGAGAAGACAACAGAATGGAGAATAAAATGTTACAGTTACAGAGAAAGTGCAGTGCAGGCAGAAATAAGGTGCAAGGCCATAATGAGGTAGATTGTGTAGTCACGAGTCCATCTTATCATTCTAGAGGACTATTCAATAGTTTCATAACAGTCGGATAGAATCTGTCCTTGAGCCTGATGGTACATGCTTTCAGGCTTTTATATCTTCTGCCTGATGGGAGGGAGGAGAAGAGAGAATGGGGTGGGTGGGGTCTTTGATTATGTTGGCGGCTTTACCAAGGCAGTAAGCAGTATAAACAGAGTCCATGGAGGAGAGGCTGGTTTCTGTGATGTGCTGAGCTATGTCCACTACTCTCTGCAATTTCTTGTGATCATGGACAGAGCAGTTGTCATACCAACCCATGATGCATCTGGATTGGATGCTTTCTATGGTGTATCAATAAAAATTGGTGAGGGTCAAAGGGGACATGCTAAATTACTTTCGCCTCCTGAGGAATAGAGATGCTGTGGCACTTTCATGGTCGTGGCATCTACGTGGCTGGACCAAGACAGGCTATTGGAGATGTTCAGTCTTTTATTTTTCTGACATTGAGGGAAAGGTTGTTATTATTTCATGAAGCCACTAGGCTCCCTATCTCCTTCCTGTGCGCTGACTCATTTTTATTTGAGATTCAGACCACTACAGTAGTGTTACCTGCAAACTTGTAGATGGAGTAAGAGCAGAATTTGGCCACACAGTGATGAGTGTACAGGGAGTAGAGGGCTGAGGACACAGCCTTGTTGGGCACCAGTGTGGAGGATAATTGTGGCGGAGGTGTTGCTGCCTATCCTTACTGATTATGGTCTGTTGGTCAGAAAGTCAAGGATCCAGTTGCAAAAGGAGATGTTGAGTCCCAGGTCTAGGAATTTGGAGATGAGTTTGCTTGGGATGATACCATTGAAGGCAGAGCTGTAGTCAATAAACAATAGTCTGACGATTTTCCAGACTCTTGCTTGCTATTGCCTATTAAAACCCCAAAACACTTTTAATTCACTTTTTTGAGATGTTAAATAGTATTATTATAAACTTTCCTGTGAACCAGGGCCCTACTTGGTTTAAAAAGAGTGCAGGAACCAGGGCATTGTGAGTTGAAAGGAAGCATGGGAACTGGGGCCCCAGTAAATTGACAGGAAGCAAGAGAACTGGGGCCTAAAGAGTTTAAAGAAAGTATGGGAAATGGAACCCATCAATAGAAAAAGAGTGTGGGAATTGTGATCTCAGTGAATTGTAAGGGAGAGCAGGAACTGGTGCCCCAGTGAATCAAAAGGGAATGCAGTAAACATCACCTGGTGTGCCAGATGCTGAAATATAGGGACTTCTGAAGAGTCAGATAACAGATTATGAGAATTTTGCCTATTTCTTTTTTGATACTGTCAGCATAGTGGTGGAACAGTCTCACTCTTATTGAGACTGAACATCCATGTTTTTCACTTGCATATCTTTTCAATGTTTTTGCAGTATGCTAACATTAAATGAGGCTCATTTTGTTCTGAGTCATAATTTGCTCTATTTCACAGTATAGTGGAATGTGCAAAGTGTTAGGTGTGCTTGCTTAGTTCTCTCAGTGCTGTTTGTAAAACTTTGCATTCTTACACAAATATGACCCCATGCAACTTTATCATCAGTCTGGTGGGTCATCTTACCGACCTTAAACAAGAGAGGATTTTTTTAAGCCATTCTTACATTTCTAACTCTTCAGCTCTGTGACCTTCAGACCATTTCCCTTTATCAAAAAATTGCTGAAAATGATTCAAGAACTATAAATCTGGGGTGGTTTTTCCAAAAGAAAAGGTCAAATTGTAACTTAATAACCATCTGTAAGATTATGAAAGATTGAAATCTGCAAAACATAGAGAAGATGTTTCCACTTGAAGAAAAGACCAGAACTAGGAGTCAAAACTATGAAATAGCCAATAACAAATTATGTAGGGAATACAGAGGAGAGATGTCATTATCCAGAAGTGATTAAAATATGGAACAAAGAGTTCTTGAGCTGCATTTCGTAAATGTAATGAAACGATTGTTCAAGAAATGTAAGAGAGCAAAACAAAATAGAAAGAATTTGATCACACAGGAGATTCTGTAGATGCTGGAATCTGGAGCAGCACACATGTTGGAGTTGGGTGAAGTATGGAAAGACAAAGTATGGAGACTGCATGAATCTGTTAGGCCAAAGAGCCATTTTCTCTTCTGTAAAAACTGACATTGAATCATCTGCACTAGTAGTTTGGTTTTCAGGAAGATGGACACAAATTAGAACTTGCAACCAAACCAGTTGAATAAGATCTTTTGCCTGGTTATAATTGCATGAAAAACTCAGAAAGAATAAAATGAGCTGTGAATGTAACCTGATAAAGCTGTCAAATTGCCAAATTGTGAGATCTTCTCTGGCTTCAGATTCACGCTCTAATGTGAATTTATCTCCAAACATTATCTCTTTAATGGAGATTGCAAATTACAAGTGGATTTTTTTAAAACAACATATTTCCAGCTCATTTCATGGAAACAAATTCAAATGTGACCAGCCCTATTTATCCTTTAATACTGAGATTTGAATTTAACAACTTCAAATGCTTTAAGTGTTTTTATATGTGTCTCTTCAATTGAATGCAAGTGTATTCATTATCTTTGTATGTCTCTGTTTTCAATTGGGCATCTTCATTGGTTCCTGGTAACCAAGCTTTATGAACTTTCCCTATTTCTTTTTTAACCTTTTCCTTCCCACCAACCAATCCTAAAGTCTTGGTTATTTCTCTTTCCTTTGACCTTCTGTTCATGGCTATGCTTTTAATCATATACACTACAAACCTTTAGAATTCTATCCCTAACTCTACATCTCAATCTCATTCTTTTTTTTAAATACCCATAATGAAAACTCAAGTCTTTTATAGAATTTGACACACTTCTCCTCATATCTCAATTTTAGTTGCATATCTATTTTTGGCTGATTATGCCATTGTGAGGAGCTTTGGCGTGTTTTTAAGTTAAAAGTGCTACCTGCATGCAAATCATATGTTAAACAACAAATTGGGTCTATATATTAATGTTACCAGATGAGGTAATTTATATCCTACTGCTTTATAGTGTTACTTTTCAAGTACCAGAAATGATCCCTATCACCCATTAGTGATTTGGTTGAGTGAAATTTATTTCAGGCAGTTCAAAGAAGCAAGGAAGGAAGCTGCAGTGGCCCTGACCATCACTTGTCAATCTACCCCACCTTCAGGAATGATGACTTATGTTTGGAGGATTGCTGGCATTGCACTGTTGTTAAAAAGGGGAGAAAGGATAAAATTGGTCACTGCAGTCCAGTTAATTTCTGAGGTGGGGAAATTAATGGAATCAATTAATATATTAAGGGTAGCCAGGAAGCAGCTTAAGAAGGGATTTAGGAGAGCTGGAAGGGGACATGGGAAGGCCTTGGCAAGCAGGGTTAAGGAAAACCCTGAGGCGTTCTACACATACGTGAAGATGACTAAAGTGAGGGCAGGACTGCTCAGGGATAAAGGGAGAAAGATGTGCCTGGAGGAGGAGGAGGAGGAGGAGGAGGAGGTGGGTGGGTCCTTAATGAATACCCCTTAATGAATACTTTGCTGCAATGTTCACCAGGGAGAGGGACTTTGACAAATGTGAGGTCAGCATAGAACGGGTTAATCTGTTGGAGCATGTCGAGGTTAAGAAAGAGGTTGTATTGGAGCTTCTAAAAAAAATGATAATTAAATCACCAGGGCCAGACGGGATATATCCCAGGTTACTACAGGAAGCAAGGGAAGATAGTGCTTGGGCATTGACAATGATCTTTGAGTCCTCCCTGGCCTTACGGGCGGTACCAGAGGCTTGGAGGATACCAAATGTTGTTCTGTTGTTCAAGAAAGGCAATATGGATAACAGGCCCTTCCAGCCCAACGAGTCCATGCTGCCCATTTTGAACCCCTAATTAACCTACCCGTACATCTTTAGAATGTGGGAGGAAACCGGAGCACCCGGAGGAAACCCAGGCAGACATGGGAGAACGTACAAACAGCGACAGGAATCGAACCCTGATTGCTGGTGCTGTAATAGCGTTGCGCTAACCACCAAGCTACCATATAGGCTAGTGAGTCCTACATCAGTGGTGGGCAAACAATTGGAGAGGATTCTTAGGGACAGGATTTATGAGCATTTGAAGAAGCATCAGGGATAATCGTCATGGCCTTGTGAGGGGCAGGTTGTACCTCACGAGCCTTTGAGTTTTTCGAGGAGGTGACAAAACAAATTAATTAAGATAGAGCAGTGGATGTGGTGTATACGGATTTTAGTAAGGAGTTTGGCAAAGTTCCCCGTGGTAGGCTCATTCAAAATGTCATGAGGTATGGGATCCATGAAGACTTGGCTGTGTGGATTCAGAATTGGCTTGCCCACAGAAGGCAGAAAGTGGTTCTAGATGGAACATATTCCGCCTGGAGATCCATGACTACTCGTGTTCTTCAGGGATCTGTTTTGGGACCCTTGCTCTTTGTGATTTTTATAAATGACTTGGATGAGGAAGTGAAGGGGTGGGTTAGTAGGTTTACAGATGACACAAAAGTTGGAAGTGCTGTGGATAGTGTAGAAGGTTGTCGTAGGTTGTGACAAGATATAGACTGGATGCAGAATTGGGCAGAGAAGTGGCAGATGGAGTTCACTCCTGGAAAGTGTAAAGTGAAACACTTTGGAAGAACGAACTTAAAGGCAGAGTACAAGGTTAATGACAGGATTCTTAGCAGTGTGGAGGAACAGAGGGATCTTGGGGTCCAAGTCTAAAGATCCTTCAAAGTTACTGTGCAGATTGATAGGGTTGTTAAGGCATATGGTATGTTGGCTTTCATTAGTCAGGGGATTGAGTTCAAGAACTGCGAGGTAATGTCGCAGCTCTATAAAACTCTGGTTAGACCACACTTAGAATATTGTGTTCATTTCTGGTTGCCTCACTATAGAAAGGATGTGGAAGCTTTAGAGAGGGTGCAAAGGAGGTGTACCAGGATGCTGCCTGGATTGAAGACCATGTCTTATGAGGACTGGTTAAGTGAGCAAGGGCTTTTCTCTTTGGAGCAAAGGAGGATGAGAGGTGACCTGATAAAGTTGTACAAGATGATAAGATCTATCCTGTACTAATGATAAGAAGATCAGGTGGAAAGCCAGAGACGTTCTCCCCAGGGCAGAAATGGCTTATACAAGGGGGCATAATTTTAAGGTGATTGGAGGAAAGTACAGGGAGGGATATCAGAGGTAAGTTTTTTACACAGAGTGGTGGGTGCGTGGAGTGTGCTGCCAGGCATGCTGTTGAGGCAGATACATTAGGGATATTTAAAAGACTCTTACATAGGTACATTGATGACA
>JARFYF010000094.1:15321422-15331680 GCA_030265395.1 Rhina ancylostomus | reverse complement strand
GAACTAGCCAAAGTGCCTTCAAGTATATTTTCTAATATTGATTTGTTATCGTCTTTGGAAAGATCACTATGATAAAATGTTGCAAATGCTTTTGAAATACTTTGCATCTATGGTTTTTATTCACAGGAGAAAATTATGAGATTATATGGCATCTCTTCTACCAACTGTATCAATTATTTTGAAGTACCATTAAGAAGTACCATTGTGAACATGATATGTAACATCAGGATGCACCAGTGTTCTTTACAGCCAATTAAACATTTTCTTAAATGCACTCACTGTAATTTAGGAATCATGGCCAAAGCATGTTCCCACAAACAATAATATGATAAAGACCAGTTAATTTGTTTTCACACTTGAAAGATGAATATTGTCCGAGACGCTAGGTATAACTTGGTAGCTGTTCACTATTTTATGCCGATCTGAGTGTGCAGATGGGACCTCAAATTAACATTGCATCCAAAAGATGGCACCACCAACAGTACAGCATTACTTCAGAGTTGACCTAGATGTTATGCTTTCTAGACTGGATCTTGAACCTGCAGCCTTCTGACCAAGAGGAGAGATTTTTACCAGTTGAGATGGATTAGTTTGATTGTTAATGCTTTCACCTCTCAGTCAGACAGCTCTATGTTGGTACATCTAAGTGGATAATCTAGGCTGGCCATCCAGTGCAGTACAGAGGGGTACTGCATGCTCAGAAGTGCCATCTTTCCAATGTTAAACCATCTATTCCCTCAGGTGAATACCACACAGATTTGCAGGGGAGTTATTTCCAGTTCCTTGGTCAATATTAACCCCACACTAAACATTACTAAACCAAATTGTTTAGTTATTATATTTCCTGTTTGTGAGAGTTTGCTCTGTGCATGTTGGCTGCTGTGGTTCCTGCACTACAACAGTGATGAAGCACTTCATAGCCAATGATTTATTATTGAGCTGCAGAGCCACAACGGACATTCATCTTAAAATGGTTCTTGTTATACAGGGAAATACACCAATTATTTTATTCAAAATAAGCTCCTTCAAATAGTAATGAATTGAACAGTCTATTTTTGTTGCTTTTGACTGAAGTAGGATTGCCATTCAGCACATGGGAGAATGACCTGCTCCTCTTCACGGAATACCATGGGATCTTTAGAGCCCACTTGGAACAGATAGGTTATTTAGCATCTCACCTGAAGTACAGTGCCCCAAACTATGCACCCTCAGTACTTTCTTTGTGATGTTATCTTAGGTTATTGCTAATTTCATGAAGTTGGTCTTAATCCTACAACCTTCTAATTCAGATATGAGTCTTAGTTAACACAAAAAGATCAGACTTATAACAAAATGTGGTAGATTGAGTCATTTTCTGTTACCTGATTAAGTTGTCATTCAGTCTCAAGAAGTGAAGTGCTTTCATTTCAGCCATTCCAGCAGGAACTCTTTTCAACATATTATGATCCAAAAACAGTTCCCTCATAGAATCATAAGTTCCAAAGAAAGAAACTGGGTCAATTCCATTACTAGTTAGTTTGTTGAAAGAAAGGTACAGAATTTCCAGCCCTGGTTCCATATGGGCAAACACGAAGCCTGGAATTCGCTCAATCTGGTTATGAACAAGTATAAGATACAGCAAACCTTTGGGTAGGAATGATGGAACATGAACGATCTTGTTGTATGAGAGATCCAGGGATTCCAGATTCCTAAATGATGAACAGGAATATTGGTTGATATTAAAAGCAACTTCTTAATTCTGCAGACCTCTACAATAGGCAGAAAATTATAGCCTAGACATGTCAAAAGTTAAACCAGCTGGTGCTGATCACATATTAGTTACTTGTCACAGCACTATTATCACTGTTTTAAAAAAATTCAAAAATAATTGTATTCTGCCACTCTTTACACAAGCTATTTTCTTGGTTTTATAAAATGATGCATATTATCTATTGAATTTTATCATAATTGCTAAATTGTTTCGATTTGGGACTTGGAAGCATTTAATTGCCTGATCTTGCAGAGCTCGGCTATTAGGACTGCATTTATTGTGAGTGGCCAGTAGCACAGCAAGTGGTACTGCTGCCTCACAGCTCCAGCTGCTTGGGTTCAATCCTGACCTTTGGTGCTGTCGCTGTGGAGTTTTCACATCCTCTCTGTGACCGATGAGTTTCCCTCAAGTGCTCCAGTTTTTCCCCACGTTTCAAAGACATTGGTTTGTGGGTTAATTGGTCACTCTAATTTCCCCTTAGTCAAGGTAGATAATAGAAGAGAGATTCAAAATAGAGATAATGGCTATGTGAGAGGGAATACATAACAAGAAAATAAAATGGGGAAATGGGATTGACAGAATTGCTCTGGGAAATGTAGATTTGGCATGAATTCGATGGGGCCAAAATGTCTAATTGCGTGTTGTAAGAAAATATAAAATATGGAATCCCTGTGTACATCTAAGAGTTACAATTATGTTTGCACCTCGATGGTCATTGGAATGCATTTTTAAAATGTATTGCTATTTTTTGCACTGTTCAAAACCTTCCACAATTGAACTCGATTTCCATGATTTCTAGAATATAGAACTGTACAGCATAGTACGGACTCTTCAGTCCATGAATTTGTGCTGGCCTATATAAACCTACCCTATGATCAATCTAACCCTACCCTCCTTCACAGTCCATAACCCTCCATTTTTTTTACATCTGTGTTCCTATCCAAGAGTCTTTTAAATGGTCCTATTATATCAGCCTCTAACACCACCCCCAGCAGTGTGTTCCAGGTACTCATCACTCTCTGTGTAAAAAACCTACCTCTGACATCTCCCCAAACTGTCCAACATTCACCTTAAATGGATGTCCTCTGGTATTGGCCATTGCCGCCCTGGGAAAAATGTGGTGGCTGTCCACTCTATTTATGCCTCTCATAATCTTATATACCCCTTTCAAGTTGCCTCTCATCCTCCATTTCTCTGAAGAGAAAAGCCCTAGCTCGCTCTACATTCCATCATAGGACATGTTCTCTTGTCCAGGCAGGATCCTAGTAAATCTCTCTAAAGCTTCCACATCCTTCCTATAATGAGGCGACCAGAACTGAACACAGTACTCTTAAGTGTGGTCTATGATTTGTATGTGACTGGGTCAGTTAATACTTGCTGCTAGCACTTCATGTATTTAATTAGAATCAGAATACTCACTCAAGCTTTATCCAAGCCATTGGTGCTATTCTGGTTTCATCAAGTTTATTATGCCTTAGAACAATTACATTCAAATTGGTTGTCTTATTCAAACTCATTTCAGATATCTCTTCAATTTCATTATGTTCAAGGTAGAGTTCCTGCATTTTAGAAAAACAAATACATTTCATATCAGAAGAGAAGGAAAGGTAAATATGAGCCATCTGCAAAAGATATCAATAGTACATTTGAAAATTTTGGGTTAACCATACAAGAAATTCAGAAATTATTGTGAATTAGTTCCACAGATCAGGTTCTACTCTGATCATTGACAACATTTATAAAATCTGAGAAATTTTGTTGATCAAATCCATTATTTTATTTGATTTCCCCAATATTGGAATATCATTATTTTAAATAGGCACAAGGCATGATAATGTTAATTTGAAATCGCTGAATGTAGGAAACAAATGTTTTGTAAATATAGTTTTAAAAAGGATGTGAATATTTCATATAAGACTAACAGTTTGTTTCACCATTTCACAAAACATTGCTTGCCATTTAAATATTGAACTTCTAACAAGCAAACATATGAATACCGATTTCATGAAAATACCATTTTTGTCCACGAAAGTGACCAGCTTATTCCTGATATTGTTGTAGATTTAGAACAGTATGAATCTTTGAAAATGCATGCTTTCTGAAATAATATTACTATATAGCATGTGATTTGGAAAAACTTGCTATTACATTTAATGCAGGGTTTAACAAATAAAAATCAGATGGATTTCATTACAAACCACTTACCTACTTTCCTCCCTCTATTTCAAGTAAGATCAAATATAATTTTGGAAAATAGCCTGAATGATATTCAATAGCTATGATGAACTTAAGATTAGCCAAAGCTGTTTTCAACCATTTCTCAGAAATTGCTTACCCTTGACCCCATTCCCAACCTTGAATTTCTCTCTAATATTCATGAACATATTGTCAGCTCTCATATCTGATTACATCCATACTGTAGTGGTGATGATGTTAAACTCAGTGTTGAGTCCAGTAGGTTGTAATGTGCCAAATAGAAAGATGAGGTGATGTTCCTCAAGCTTCCATTCATGGCAACATACAGAATGAAGTCAGACATCCTGAACTAATGACAAAGAAATCCTGAATCAATAGGCAAACATCCTGAAATTTATCACAAAATGTAAGTCTCCAGAAGAATGACTAGACTCAGTGCATTTTTAGTATGTAATTCTGGAAGTGTAATATTTCAGCTGTGTGAATTATGCACAACAACATTAATGCAAATACACATTTCTGAATATAAACCTTTAAACAGTTTGGAAACATAAAAGATTTTGTTTACCTCGATGGAAGGAGGAAGACCTTGCGGTAGGGTTCTGAATTTATTTTTTCCCAGTCGCAAGTAAGCGAGTCGCTTAAGTGGTCTGAAGACGAGGGGTTGAACATTACTTTCACTGAGTTTATTTCCTTCCAGCTCCAAGTTGACTATTTTACTTAGACCTGTTCAATTTTGATGTAAAAGTTAATCAATTGAAAGCACAATTACAGCATCCAAGTTCTTGACTTTTGCCTGCCACAGCATTATGTAGTTCATAGGTATGGCACAACTTATACTGTAGTGGGGTTTTTAGTTTTAGAATTAAATCAACCATCATTGGGAGTTAATGCTTACTATGCCCATTTACAGGCCATTGTGCACAAAGACACCCAGAGTTATATTTTAAAAATCCTTGCATGGTTTTGTTCCAGAAAGGTGGACAACTGTACACCAATATAACTAGTAAGTGCTTCTGTACAGTTCTTATAACAGGTAATTTAAATAATATTTCTCAATTATTTAAAATCTAACTATGGACAAGTTATTATTATTTTAAAATGGATTATTTTTGTATAAATTTCTTTTCAGCTCCATTAACCAATGCATCAAAATACATACTCTTTCCCTAGATTTTTAAACAGAAATACCATGAAAGGTTTGTTCATCCAGTTGTTGAAGAAGGTTTTCATTTACTTTTAGTTCTACGAGTGTTCGAGGGAGTTGAGGAGGAATCTGGAGTAACAAATTTCCATCCAAGTATAGGCGTTCCAGTTTTTTTAATTTCTAAAAAGAAATAAAAGAAATAAGCATTCCAAATATTCTGAGATTCTTTTTAATGTACTTTTAATATAATGGCATGGCCATTAGTTACACCCACAATGTGTTAGTTCATTCAGTCAAACAAGAACTACATTTTATGTTTCAGGCAAAATGTAATCAACCTTTGATGCTTTGATATGCTTCAGCTGCATAAGTTTGACTGGAGTTGGTTTAGATGTTTTAAAATTTGTGTGTATGGTATAGGTTTTGGCAACTTAAGTGTCATCATTTCACTCATACCCATGAACCCTGCAAGAAAAAATATTCTAGATTTACGCCAGTCTTTCAGTTCAACATTGTAGTTTATATTTATTTACAGCTTTTGTTAAAACTATCTGGTGTCCTATTTATTTGATGGATTTTGCATCCCAGAATTAATTGTGAATTTTGAATCATACTGCTGATACAAGTAATGTTGACATCAATACATGTCTCTAATGAGAGAATAGAATTGTATTAATTTGGTAATTTCTGGTTTCTAATTTCAAAGCTACTGTTTTTTGACCTTTTAACAAGTGTCCTCAGAAATAAACATTGCACAGCATTTGATTAATTATGATTTCAATTCTAAATTCTTCAAAGGAAGAAAACATCTTCGTAGAAACAGGGATAGGCTACTCAATAACCCAGTGAGCTACCATTATTGCTTATCATGGAAACATGTTGTGAGAAGTGTATGGAATCGCTAATCTGTAGATACAGAACTAATGTGAGAAGTTGTAGAATTCTACAACAATGTCAATTTGGATTTCTACAACAACTTCAACATTGAGAAATTCCCCGAGGCAGTTTGCAAGAAAACTGAATGCCTTGCCAAAGAATGAGAGAGATCGAAGAGAATGACAAAAAAAATTGAGGTTGAGCTTAGGGAGTCTTAAAGGATGAATGAGCTGCCAGACGAAGAGGTGGAGGCAGATAGAGTTACAATATTATAAGACATTTTGACAGATACATGCGTAGACGAGGTCGAGAGGCAGATGGGCCAATTGCAGGCAAATAGGACTAACTCAGGTAGGCAACTTGGTCGGATGGGTTGGGTCAAGGGGCCTCTTTCCTTGCTGTATGCTTTATAACTCTATGAGGAGAGGATGGTGGAAATACAGAAGAATTCAGCAGAAGGTGGGGCGAGACAGGGACAAAGATGGGACATGTAATAGAAATGAAAGTAGGTAGTCCTTGTGATGAAGATAAATTGGATGAGAAGCTAAATGATGTAAGATTACCAATAGTTTCATTCACTCTGAGCTTGTGACTGGATAAAATGTTCACAAACTCTACCTAACTCAAACTTAGGTAGAGTTGGTGAACATTCAGCTCCTCCATGATTTGAATACTAGACAACATAGAAGCATTGGATGTGACAAAAGAAATGTTGGAATATGGAGTTTTGCAACATGAATCAGCACCTGTTGACCCCCTCTCACCCCCACATATCATCAGATGTTGCCCCCAAGTATCAGTATAATTTTGCAAAAGAAGAAACGAGAAGATTTTTGGAAACTACAGAGATGATGCTTTTGGGTACAAAGAAATGTCATTGCTGGAGGTAGTGTAGCTATCGTGAAAGAACCAAATGAGAGCAATCCTGCCGAATTGGACAGTAGAGGAAAAGTGCTGAACAAGGATGGTGTGCTCCACTGTCCTGAAAAGTGCAGGGAATGAGGAGAATAAGAAGGGATGGGGTAGCACTATCATAAAGGATGTCATTGATGACTTGTGTTAAGGCTTCTTAGTGCAATGACAAAAATGAAAACTTTGCTGGAAAGATTCTAATATGAAGATATGGAACAGATAATCATGGATCTGGGTGAAGCTGGAGCAGGTAATTTGAAAGCCAGAGTGTTTGAAAATGTATTTTTGTTCTTTATTCCAGCCAGCATCCCCCACAGGCATCAAGCATAGTCTAAAAAGACTGTTGGTCAGTTCTCAAGGACCTCATTGATTATTCTTGATCCCAAGGATAATGAATGATATTTCTCAGATTGTTCTCAGCTTGAGCAAATAGGTACCTTATTGTCAGGATTAAATTTTTTCTCTGCTAGCTTATAGGGAAGTGCATTGCTCTGTCTCCTCTTGAGTGACATGCTGGGCCTGCAATATAATCTTGAGAATCCCATTTTGTTACATTTTATTGATAATTTGTTATGCATTTATTAAGTATTTGAAGTAAAAGAAGGAATTTTCAGAGTATTGATACTTTTTGCCTGTTTAAATATAATATACACTCCTTAGATAAATTTGAAAGCTGCATGAACATTTTCACACAGTTACTTTCAAATATATATTAACAACCTCCTTGACATTATTTGTAAAACTTACTTTGAATGCTGCTTGGTCTATATTTGATGAAGGAATTCTGTTTCTGCTGAGGTCAATTAATTCAAGATTAGGGACCCCATTAAATGCTTCTGCTGGAATAGCAGTGATTGAATTTCCTGCAAGGGTGGAAAATTTACATTGGTTGAGCATATTTTACTATAGTGCTATATAGGATTTTAAAAAATGAATTAATACTCAAGAGTTGCTCAAAAGCAGTGATCATCTGAATATAGATTCAGGAGGAATGGAGGAAAAGCAGGAAAGGAAAGCAGAGAATTAATAATTGAGTTTGGAGCATGCAGGAAACAAAATTAATAAGTGGACAACAAAATAGTTTATCAGTGCTTGATGGAATCTAATTAATGCAAGGTTTCTAGTGAATAACCTGCTTGCAAATGACCCATTTTTTCCACAGTTTCTAAAACTAGTTGAATTTGAGATTGAGAAAGGTTAAAAGTAACTGGAATCCCTCTGAATATCACCTGGGCACTTTAAATTAAGCAGCACCAATACCAGACCAAGTCGCAGATATAACTATGATTTATGTAAGAAGTTTCAGTAAAGAGATATCGTTCCCCCCTTAACCTTGTAAATGTCAACTATGGAAAGATGTATGTTATCTGTCTTTGTGTATTGATTACCTGCAAGCTGAAAATGTTTGATCTCCAGATCACGTAGTGGAGGTATTTGAGTCAACTTTGCATTATTGCAATTTATAGTGATGTCTGTCACATCACAGCCAGCTGGGAGAGAAAATGTTGGGGTGTCCTCATTGGGCTGATGTGGAATCAGTTGTAATATGGTAGAAAATGATGACAAATCAAAAATATCTTGATAATCCTCACCGTCCTCCTCCTCCTCCTCCTCCTCCTCTGCCTCCCCCTCTCCATACAACTCATCATCCTCCTCCACCTCCTCCGCCTCCCGCTCTCCATCCACCTCCGCCTCCCCCTCTCTATCCACCCTTTCTTCTTGTTGCTGTTCCTCTTCTTTCTCCTCCTCGTAATCCTCCTTTGCTTTCTCTTGTTCTGCCTTTCTTTTTTCCTGTTCTTCCACCTCTTCTTGCTCTTTTTCTCCTACCTCGTGTTCTTCTGCTTTCCCTATTCTTTCTTCCAACTCTTGATCTTCCTCCATTTGCCTCTCTTCCTCTACTTGACCCTTCCCTTGCTCCTCCTCCATCTTTTGCTGCTCCTCTTGCTCTACCTCTTGCTCACTACCAGAATTGTCTACATCATTATCAAAATCCTGGTTTTCCTCTTCTATTGTGCTGGAATTATTTTTAAATTCTTTTTCAAATTGTTCCTTTTCTTTATTTTCCTGGTTTTCTTCTTGTAATTGCTTCTGTTGGATTTCAGCTGCCTTTTGTAACTCTTCCTCTTCCATCTGTCTCAACCTTTCTTCATTGTGATGGGCTTCTTCCAGTTCACTTTGCCTTTTTTCATCTTTGTGTTTTTTTTCATTTTCTTTACGTTTTTCATTTCTTCTGTGCAATTCCTCTTCTTCCAATTCTTTCTCTACTGTTCTTAGTTGTTCTTGTCCTATATGCAAATCCTGATTATTGAAGATTACAGGATATGTTTCACTTGGATCATTTGGCTCTGTAGAATCATAATAAAATGTAAGACCTTTAACTGAATACCAAATACACAAATACAATTAAGAGCATGCTATTTAACTTACAGAATTGTCCTACATTTGGGTAAAATTATACTTGATAATATGGAAATAAAAGCAAGGGCAATATTCATACTAATGATTTTATATTTTATGTAAATGGAAGTGCACAACACAGAAATATGGCTGAGGTGATTTTTTTCTGAGTTGGAAAAAATTAACAATTAATGATATATTCTATTAACACTGTTACATCCATTAGAGACATAATGCAGCAAACAACAACAATAGCCAAAGCAATTATTTTGATTTATAATGCAGTTGCATATCAACAGGTAATAATGTTCAGAATTAATAGCAAAAAAAACAAAGTTTAGTGGTGTTACTGTTCAGCATATGTTTTTCCAGTGGATTATATCAGTATTGTCTTTGGAAAAGTAATTTAAGTCACACATTGTAAAATGTGAGTAGTTATTATTAATAACCATGCTGTAAAAGATTGTCTACAGGAAGTTTAATTTTAATTATTCAGCTTTGAAATGGATAGGTTACAAAATAATTCATAAGATGTTAAATTACATTTGGATTAAAAATAAAATCAAACTGCACAATAATGTTTTGCTCCTGAAGGTTGTGTTTTATACCACTTATATTAACCTTTGAGCTGCAGTTAGTTTGTTATATCCCTCAGTTTACACCAAATGATACTTTTTGTTGATAAATAGCACATTCAAATCTTTTCTCAAATATGTTATCATCACTTATTTTGTAATAATCGCAAATAATTTTTAAAATAGGCTGTTAACTGCTTCATTAAAAACATATTTCAATTACACATTTTCCTCAAAACATTTTTTACAATAGTGCATAAGTACATAAAACCACCCTGCAGTTAGCAAAAATTTTGCATAACTATTTTCCTTTTTTGACTCTAAAAATTAGTTGTAAGAAGGAATGAGAAAATACCATTTGAAGTACAAATTGGGCAGCATTCTCCTGTTGGTATAATGGTCCTC
>JARFYF010000094.1:15303459-15315955 GCA_030265395.1 Rhina ancylostomus | reverse complement strand
GTAGTATCCACAGGAGGCGCTGCCTCAAGAGGACAACATCTATCATCAAAGGTCCTCACCATCCAAGCCATGCCATCTTTTCACAGCTCCAGTCAGGCAGGAGGTACAGAAGCCTGAAGTTCCACACCACCAGGTTCAAGAACAGCTACTTCCTTCCGACCATTCGCTCTTGGACCGACTGGCACAACACTAATCACTACTGTTTAGTGACAGTGTGGCCACTTTGATTACTCTGCACTAAAATGGATTTGGGGTTTTTTGTTCTAATTGTGTTCTTTCTTGTAAAAATTGTGTATAATTTATATTTAATATGTTTTCCTTGTGAATGCTGTGTGCATGATGCTACGTACCTGCGATGCTGCTACAAGTAAGTTTTTCATTGCACCTGTGCATACATATACTTGTGACAATAAATTCAACTTTGACTTTGACATTGTGTTGTGTGGCGTAACAATTGAACTCAATGGGATGGTCCTGCAACAGATCTGTTAGCTCAAAACTGGACTTCCATGAAGCATGGTGGACCATCAACAGCAGCAGAAATATACATTACCTAAACCTATAACCTCAATCTACTATTACTATTAAGCCACGTGTTCAACACATTCATTAATAAATGGAGAATAGCATGCTGGGAGCAACACCAGGCTTATCTATGAACAAGATTTCAATTTTGTGAAGTTGCATGACATATCTTCATATCTGTTAAACAGCATGCAATAGTCAGAGCTAAGTGCTCTCACAATTAATGGATCAAGTAAACGCTCTGCAGTTCTGCTGCATCTAGCTGTGAATGGTGTTGGACACTTGAGCAGCTGATGACAGAAGGAGCCTTATAGAACAACTCCACCTTCAACAATGGCAGGGACAAGCAAGTGAGTGGTAAAGACAAGGCTGAATCATTTGTACCCTGGTCAGCCAGAAGTGCTGAATAGATGATCCACCTCAGCTTCCTCTTGGGATCCCCACCATCACAAAAGTCAATTTTCAGCAATTTGAGTCACCGCTTGAAGTATCAATAATGGCTGAGAATACTGGATACAGCAAAGGTTATGGGATTGGACAACATCCTTGCCCTAGTACTGAAAACTTGCATTCCAGAATTAGTTATGTCGCTTGCCACACTATTCCAGAATTTTTACAACACTGACATCTACCCAATAATGTAGAAACATTTGCAGGTGTTCCCTGTCCACAAAAAAAGGACTAAACCAATCGAGCTGAAAACCACTTGGACAGTCTATGCCCAATCATTAGCTAAGTAATGGAAAGTGTTGTCAACAGTGCCATTAAGCAGAACTTGCTCACTAATAACCTATTCACTAATGCTCAGTTTGGGTCTCACCAGAACCACGAGGCACCAGACCTCAGCATATCCTTGGCTAAAACACAGGACCAAAGAGCTGAATTCCAGAGGCGGGGTGAGAGTGACATCCCTTGACATCAAGGCAATATTTGACCACGTGTGGCCTCAAGAAAACCTGGTAAAACTGATATCAGTTAGTATCAAGAACAAAAACACCCCAGTGGTTCAAGTCATACATCATGCAGAGGATGATCGTTGTGTTTGCTGAAGGTCTATCGTATCAGCTCTAGGACATCAGTGCAGGAGTTCCTCAGGTCAGTGTTTCAGGCCCAACCATCTTTGGCTGCTTCATCAATTTTTCTAGGTTTGCATTGATATATTTTTTTGAGTTCTTGATGGCAAATTTATGAAATAGTTTTGTTTTAGGTGAAAATACTGATGCGTGTGAAATTTTAAAAGTCCATCTGAATTGGTTTTTGTGAATTTGAAGTGTTCTTAAAAGTTATGTAGAGAAAATTGTCTATGGAAATAAATTTCCAGGTAGTGTAAAATTTGTGTTGCAGAGATAAAGTTAGGCAGGAGGACTTGGAGTTGTTTGCCTTGCAGCAAAGGATGAGTGGAGAATTGATTAAATGTAGGATCATGACAGTTTCAGACAGATTAAATAGATGGATTCTGTTACCATGGCGAATGGTTCCACAATCAAGGGACACAGATTTATAGTTCTGAGCAAAAGAAATGAGAGGAGTATGAGGGAAAAACTTTTAAATGATCTGGAATTCACAGCTGTAGGAGTGATGGAAACAGAATCAATCACTGTTTCAAAGGTTACTTGAGGAAAAATAATTTGCAAGGCTGTAAAAATAAATGGGGATGCAACTAACTGGATTGCTACACTAAGGGTCTGCATAGACTTGATGGGCCAAATGTCTGCCTGCTGTGTCACAATGATTCCCTGATTCTGTGAACTGTACAGAGCCATAAAATCTTAACTGATGGTTAAGGACAGCTGAAATATTTCCTCTTTCTGGTATCAAAAGGATTCCAGATGGGATTATATTTTGCAAATGTGCAGAATGGATGCAGACCAAACATGTGGTATGAGAATCCAATGTGTGGTGAATACATCAGCTTGCAACAATTTTCAAATGGAAAAAAAAATCTATTTATAGTTCTGCAAGTTTAATGAAAAGTACTATTTCCTTCATGACAGAGTTAAAGTGACTTGTTAGGTGGGAATGTTTGTTGGGAGACTTCCCATCTGTTTCTGTAAGATTTCAGTTTAAGCTCAAGTAGTCACGAAAGGCTTTAGAATAACGAAATGTGTTATTGCAATAGCAATGACTGACATCAGCACATATTATACATGCAGTATATGAAAGAATGATAAGGTATTGCAGTTGACTAATGAACTTGCAGGAATAATCCATTCTTTGCAGCACTCTTTTAATAGGGTTGAAGTAATTTTTATCAGATGATGAAGTAGTCATTATACTTGAAAAGTATTCATATTTTCTCAAAGGTTTTCATTTACAGGTGGCATTAAAGTTTGTGTTTAAAATTGGCAAACTGGTATTAGAATAATGATTAAAAGTTCTTGATTTTCTGTATTCCCAAAAAAAGACATAATATGTTCAAGAGAGCAGTGCATTTCTCTAAATCAGTGATGACCTTTACCTTAATGGATGTAATATTTTGATGAAAAGTTATTTCTTTTATCTGTTTTTTACTAACCTGGTAGTACATGATAGCTGGGCTCAGTTTCATCAGCACTTACATATGAGTCAATGAAGGGCAAAGTACTTTCATCTGCATTAATGATTGGAACCATGGCAGCAAAGTGTGAACGTCTGGGTTTGTATAGTCTGGCTGAATTGCGATTCACATAGCCAGCTTGTTGCCACACGCCCTGGTGCAACCTTCTTCTCAAAACTCTCTTTGGTGCCTTATTCTTTCTTGTACCAAACGTAACACAAAGGTTGAGAAAAAGGCAGAACAAAATGAAAGTGTTTACTTTCATTTTTTATGAGATCACCTGAAAAAAAAGAAAAAACAAGAACATAAGTTTCACACAGTTTTAATACCCAAGTTTGTGTAAATGATGAAATCAATGTTTAGATATTGTCAAGTTTCATAATGCTAATTTCAATTGTATGTTCATATGAGCACCAATTTATATCTTTATGTTGATTGATGGAGCTTTGAGTATTTATCAAGTAATATTTATTATAATGCTAGTTCAATTGAAACAAGAATCTTACCTACATAAATATTTTTTATCATAAATATAAAATCTGCCAATGCTCAAGGTAACATCTAACTCATAAAAAATTGTTACTTGACTGTAAGGCTGCCAACCCCCTTTAATGTAATCAAACCCATTAAATATCAGTTCCATTTTTCAGTCAGTGATAGAAATTAGTTCATTGAGAAACCTGTATGCAAAACCAATTGAAGGTCCGCAATGTGGATGGAAAACCCTTTCAGTAAAAATGAAACTCAGAGAATTGAGAGGAAAACATAACTAAATCTTATACATATGGTGAATCTAATTGTAGCAAAAGAGTAGCTGTGAATATTCTCAATGAAAGGACATTGAGATTATTCACAATGCAGTTGCAAATTAAACCAGAATAATTGTCCTTGAAATGTTGCACTGACTGATCGAATAAACCTGTGAGAGGTATTTCTGAAAGATGTAAAATGCATGGTTTTGGGACTCATCAACAAAATATTAAACAAGGAAGAACAAGCTCTTTAGGACATTAAAAATGTTGAGATCATTACTGTTTTGCCAGGGTGAATACAAAGATGGGCAAATGTAATGGGGATCACCTTGAGATGTTAGATAATATTGTGTTGCAATAATAGGGTAGACTAAGAGGATATTTAGTTAATTATTATGGATATTGAATTCTCCCACTTTAGGTAATCCCCCCCCACCCCCACCACCACCATGCTTCTTCTATTCTTCCCTTTCCTAGCCCCTTTTTTCTTTGACCCATCCCTCGGTGGATCTGCTCTCCCCTCCTCCCCCACATCTGCTTATCACTATCTCTTACCTATATCTACCTATCACCACCCCGTGCCTACCCCACCTCCCCTCTTTTGTCCACCTGTCACTGTTCTGCTTTTCCTTCCTATTTATTGGGCTTTCCCTTTTCCTATCTTCAGTCCTGAGGAAGGGTCCTGACGCGAAATGTTGACCACCTGCTTTTCTCCATGGATTCTGCCTGGCCTGCTGAGTTCCTCCAGCATCATCGTGTTTTTCATCATAGTTAATTATTATGTTTTGACAAAGTAAATAGAGAAAGTCTATTTCATGAGACTGTAGAAAAAGGATAAAGTACCAATAATTAAAACTGTTATTTCAGAAATTGAGAGAAAAATCATGAGGAAATTCTGTAGCATTGAGCAAGTTCAAGTGGAATACAGTGATTTTTTAAAGATAAGGCAAGATAACGAGTTGAAGCAGAGAATAACACAGAAAGTCAACACAGGCATAAGAAGTAAAATAAGATGCTGAAACTTCCATGGTTCATTATGAAGATTTTATGATAAAAATAGCAAAGACATTATGGGAAATTTGGAAGTTGCACAAATCCACTTTATAACATGCTAAGAATTGCAAAGTATACTTAAGATTATAGCACAGAAACTGACCATTCTGTCCAACACATTATTCTGGCAAACCATCCACAATGAAGAATGCAAAATTAATATTTTTGGATCATGATGTTATGTATCCAGAAAACATGTTGAGATACTGCAATCAAGGTATATGATAACCTGGCAGGTCTTGGCACATCATGCAATTTCAAGCCAGTTTTTATCTTGAAAGGCATGAAACCATTTTAAGCTTTGAGCTGTATTGCTTGATTTGTTGATTATGTCCTTCATTACAGTGAATGGAACAAAGACCTTAATTGTAGGCTGTGGGAAAAATGCTTGATTAGATGTTAGATGGCGATAAGAATTCCTTCTTAACCTAATCAACTGTTGCAGACATTGCAAAAGGTGTACTTGAGATATGCAGACATTTTTCTTTCCATATTTAATTCCCGTGGAACAGTCTGGCATGGAAAGTAACAGTTCAAACAATGGTGGGAGGGAATGGTGTTCTGGCTGCTCATATGTAAGTAATTTTTCCACAATTATATTTATTTGAATTTATGGAGAAATATTTATGGAGAAATATAGCAATTCTTGATTAATGTTTGAAAATCATGAAATTCTACAAAGACGGCCAAATCAGAATCAGAAGGTGATGCCATTACACATGCTGAGACATGAGTTTTAACTTTAAAAACCTCAAAAAAAACAAAAGGTTTACTTGGAAGAAAGGAATAATTTTTTATAGATAATTCTGTATCAGCAATAAATGTTAACCATATTAAATGTATATTTTCATTCATTTTGGTTTATGAATGTCAAACAAAAGTTTCAAACAGCAGATATGAACTACTGACCAATCCCTTTGTTTTATTTTATTTTAGTAAAATGGTATGATATTGCATGCATCTTATCAGCATGACCTCATTTAATTTAATTGCAAAAACAGGCTGAAAAGTTCAATAATATCTTTTTTTTTCACTAACCAAAAATATCCAGTTTTACTGAAAAATATTAAAAACTGAACAACCCTGAATCGAACTAAAAGTGAAAAAAAAAACAAAAAGTTAAAGTCCTGTGTGCTGTTTTATGTAGTTGATTATTAATAAAGCAGTTAGTCAAAGTGGAGATCAGAAATTGTTTCTGGGTCTCAGAAGAGATTACTGAGAGGGAAATCAAAAGTTGCAGATGATTTAAAATATATAGGCCCAGACTTCATTGTGTTTTACCAGTAGTCCAGTGTGCAGTTGTCAGCATTTATGCATGTAAGTATCTGCAGGTTTGGACTTCCATTCAAATGTGCAAGTCCCACTCTTGCCAACTGATTTCCCCTGACAATTGCTTTAGTGCATTTTGCCTCTTGACTCCATGTGGAGTCCAGTGATGGAGCAGGAACTTCCTGAGATTCCCAAGCACTTATGCTGGGGTCTAAGCTTTCAAATCCTGACATGAGATCTGTGATACCATTCATCTGAATGATCATTGTACAGCTGTGTGGAAGAAATACAAGAAGCTATACATGTTTTTAATTATTTGTTTTGCTTGAATTATTAGTGTTTTTTCAGTTGGTTATATTTTCAAAAAAATGTTTTTTTGTCATTATGAAATCTTCAATAGTTTCTAAATATTTCTGGATGTCAAAGCAAGGGTTGTGACAAAGCTGCCTGTCCAGGGTGATGTTTAGAACGTTAGATCACAGAACAGTCACAGCACAGAAACAGTCCCTTCGGTCTCGGATGTTGTGCCAAACTAATTAAGGTAATGACACCTAATCACTTCTGCCTGCACATGGTCCATATCCATCCATTCTCTGCATATTCATGGCCCTATCTAAGAGCCTCTTAAATACCTCTATCATATCTGCCTCCACTACCACCCCATTCCAGGCACCCACCACTCTCTGTGCGGATGGGGGACACCTCCTTTGAACTTTCCCCCTGCCACCTTAAATGCATGCCCTCTAGTATTAGACATTTCAACCCTGGGAGAAAGATACTGGCTGTCTAATCTATCTATGCCTCTCATAATATTATAAAGTCTTATCAGGTTTCCCCTCAGCCTCCACTGTTCCAGAGAAAACAACCCCAGTTTGTCCAACCTCTCCTTATAGCACATGTCTTCTAACTCAGGCAGCATCCTGGTAAACCACTTCTGCACTCTCTGCATCGCCTCCACATCCTTCCTATAATGCAGCAGCCAGAATTTAATGCAATCCTGCAGATGCAGCCTAACCAGAGTTTTATAAAGCTGCATCATAACTTCCAGACCTTAAACTCAATGTCTCGACTAATAAATGCAAGCAAGTCAAGTCGTGTTTATTGTCATATGCATAAGTACATGTACGCGCAGGTGCAATGAAAAACTTACCTTCAGCAGCATCGCAGGTACATAGCATCATATTAGCAGCATTCAGAAGAAAAGCATAAATTATATATAATTTTTACAAGAAAGAACATAACTAGAAGCAAAAATAGTCAATTTTAGTGCAAAGAGATTATAGTGTTGCTAAACTGTAGTGATTATGGCTTTGCCAATTGGTCCAAAAACTGAATGATTGAAGGAAAGTAACTGTTCTTGAACCTAGTGGTGTGAGACTTCAGGCTTCTGTACCTCCTGCCCAATGGTAGCTGTGAAAAGATAGCATGACCCGGATGGTTAGGATCTTTGATGATGGATGTTGCCTTCTTGAGGCAGTGCCTCTGGTATATACTACCAATGGTGGGGAGGGATGTGCCTATGATGTATTGGGCAGAGTCCACTACTCTCTGCAGTTTCTTACATTCCTGTGCATTCGAATTGCTGTACCAGACCATGATGTAACCAGCCAGGATACTTTTAGTAGTACATCTGTTAACGTTTGTTAGTGTTTGGTGACCAACCAAACCTCCTTGCGTGCCATGGAAGGCATGCCGTACACCTTCTTTACCACCCTGATGACTTGTACGGCCACTTTCAGGGAGTTATGGGGTTTGACCCCAAAATCCCTCTGCATACCAATGCTGTTAAGGTCCTGCCATTAACTGTGTACATTTGATCTCCCAAAGTGCAACACCTCATATTTGCCCGGATTAAACTCCATCTGCCATTCTCTGCCCATATCTTCAACTGATCTATATCCCAGTGTATTCTTTGACAACCTTCTACACTATCCACAATCTTAGTGTCATGTGTAAGTGGAGTTAGTCCCATTCACATTGTTAGGGACCTATGCGCCACATGGGCTTCCACCTCTTGGCTCCAGGATGGCCTCAGCCAGTATCTGAACAGAGGAATAGAGACCAGTCTGCTCATGTTTAAGGGCCAGTCAAAGATTTGTAACCTTGGAGAATTTCACTGTGTGTTTTGATGTACATGTGACTAATAAAGATAACTTAAATCTTAAAATGTATAGTATTTACAATTAATACACTTGTGTAACATCAAGAGCCAGTGATAATATTCTACAAAGTGAATTCAAGAGCAAGTTATTTCCAAGCTCAACCATTCCAAGGGCCAGTTTATTTTCTGTTACTGAAAATATTGTAATCCTTTTCATGTTCATGCAATATTTGCCCTTATTCCAAATTATGAATTGATTTCAAGAGTTAACATGTGAAGGTACAATGATAAATGTAGTCTGAACTCTACCACTACTTCTTAGCAGTCACTCTTAGGATGAAGGATGACTTGCTTCACTGTGGATTTGTGGATTTTGAGGTGGCTATTGAGGTCAATGTAGGAGCCACAGACTTCCACAGATGGGGCAAGAGGTGGCTGATGGAGTGGGCAGTGGATGACATGTGAGGTGGTGCACTCCTTCTGCCATTTACACAGGATTTCTATGTGGTCCCAGTGCATGGCCTCAAGGTTCTCTCTACCATCTCAAATGATCATTCTTCACTTTGAGCAGTCATATTCCAGAGATTCCCATTAGTCGATGGGGATATTGCACTTCTTCAAGGAAGTCTTTGAGTAAATCTTTGAATATTCTTCTCTGTCCACTTGGCATTCTACTCCCATGACAGAGCTTGGAATGGAATGTCTGTTTCTGGTTTTGGGCATGCAAATAATGTTGGCCTGGAAGAGGATGCTGATGTTGATTTAATTATTCTTCCAGTTAATTTGGAAGATTTTGTAGAAATAGCTTTGGTGCTATATTTTCCAGTGCATTGAGATGCCTGCTGTCGATGGTCCAGGTCTCAGGAACACAGAGTAGAGTGGTGATCACTGGTCCCTGAAAGACTTAATGCTACCACATTTTTGACCAGAGCTGGAGAATATGGAGTCGGCAATGTAGGGGTTAAAACTCAGCCCTGGTGGATTTCACTCCACTGCATTTGTAGTGAGATTTCATGGCTAAATCCTGTTTACATGTCAATGTTAATGTGGTGTAAAGTGGAAATCATTCTGTTCTGTGCTAAACTTAGTAGGTAAGTATATCAGTGGTAAAACAATATAACAATGAGCCAAAGTCTTTAAAGGGCACTACCATAGTGAAAAAGTATTTGGGAGTTATTTAATTTAGTTTGCATATTGGTATTGGTTTATTATTATCACTTGTACTAAGGTACAGTGAAAAACTTGTCTTGCATACCGATAGTACAGGTCAATTCATTACACAGGGCAGTTACATTGTGTTAGGACAGAGTGCATTGATGTAGTACAGGTAAAAACAATAACAGTACAGAGGAAAGTGTCACAGCGACAGAGAAAGTGCAGTGCAATAAGGTGCAAGGTCACAACAAGGTAGATCGTGATGTCATAGTCCATCTCCTTGTATCAGGGAACCGTTCAATAGTCTTATCACAGTGGGGTAGAAGCTGTCCTTAAGTCTGGTGGTACATGCCTTCAGGCTCCCAACACATTGCCATATATTGGTGTGAAGCAAAATTTTAAATGAACCAAAGAATACATTTGAGCTAGATAATTTTGAACAAGCCCCAATATAAGTAAGCAAATGTTCTCTTCTGCTCTATGGTTCTTTGAGCTTGATCCCTTCTCTGGCAAGCATGAAGTCACATTCCTTGCTGTTTGCAGTGAAGCTGCTTCCAGAATGGATTTTTAGTTTATGAATTTATAATGGCCAACAGGAAGGAAACACCAACTCATAGATCTTCACAGGATCAGTCTAGTCTTTAATTGAATGTGTGTCTAGGGAAAGATATTATTTTCTTTTTAAAAGGGAGCAGAGGTGTGTAATGGGATGCTATAGGGGAAAGAGTCGTATATTTCACAGTCACTCCCTGGACTTCCCTTCCTTAATTGAGCTGCTGAACTCAGATGATCACAGCCATGGTTTCTGATCTCCCAGCAGAGTTCATTTTCAGATATGGAGGCTATGTTATTTTCATTCATCCATTGAGCTGCTTGACACTTAGCTTGTGAGGTGGCCACTGGAGATCCAGGAATCCTGATTTTTGCTGTAGCCTCCTCTGCAAATTCTGACACATTTGCAAATTCTTTCCTTGATCCTTTAACCTTGAGGAAAGCATCACTCGGTTATGCCCATCTTCATGATGACCATGATATGCCATACCTCCAGCTGTTCTTGCCTCTCTCAGCATGACCAATGCTCTATCTCTGTTGTAGATGCAAACCCCAGCAATTCTTCTCTGGCCTTGGTGCAGGTATCTTCCGAAGAAATCTTCTGAAGAAATCTTCCTCCATTTATACCCCTACATGACCAAGGCAGGGAAAGTCCAGATGTAAGATATAGAGCATTTGTTAAAGGAGTACTAAAGGGTCCTTGAAATGCCGGTTGTGTCCACGTGTGATGAAGTCGATATGACTATTGCATGGTGAAAGCCATGCCTCACATAGGCTTCATAGGTTTACATGTTACATGTCTGTGGAAAAGGAACCCCATTTACTGTGTCTGCTTACTTCCATGTACCAGATCATGCTTCTGGGTAGTCTCAGAGACTGTGAGGGATAATATCCTGCTTGTGATACTGGGGGACCCAGCTTGGTGCAGACTGGCCAGTGTTTTCTTTCCATATCCAGGCCTACTCAATTTCCAGAGAACTGGGATCAAGCGCAATGACAACACCATCTCAACTGATGACAATTATATGCAATTACCACCAAAGTTCATTTAACTAACTGACCTGGGCCCGTGCCCATAGGAAAAAAAATCAAAGGAATATCACAGTTAAAACTATTGTGCTCAGGTATGAGGTGTTCCTTCCCACCTGTTAGAAAAATGATTTGATCCTGTCCAGTGTTTCCTATATTTATTTATACTGTTACCAGTAGTTTTGTATTTCAAGGGAGAGCTTAATGCTACTTTCCCAATGTTGTGTCCACATCGGTTGTGTTAGCTCACTACCTGATCAGTCCTTCCTCAACGTGGTAAGAGAAATGTGAAGAAGCTAATCAAGAAGCTCATCACAGAATAAGATAATATTTTATTCCTGGCAAAGAGATAAAATATTTCGGAGCACCTGGGTTTTTGGGTCACTGACAAAATCCCTGCTCCACCACACTTTACTTAACAATCAACAGACAATCTCAGAATCTGCCTTTGTAACATAAGGAAGAGGCATTTTTAAGCAACCTAGAAGAAAACCTCTGGAGAAATAAATCACTTGATCTGTCCTCCTGTCCCAGCCATAGCTCCAATTAGTAGATGAATGGTTGCCTTATTTGTATTTTGCTATTCGTGATTTAAACATTGATGTTTAAAACAGCCACTGTAAAAAGAAAAAGAAAAATAAGAGGACTGAACTTACCGGCTCCCCCTCCCACCAGACACACGCATAGTTTGTACACCTAATCTAGATGTTTTTTAAGAAAATGCTGGCTTACACTCTGAGTATTTAACAGCCTGGATCCCTGGGGTATAAGAATGTGGTTTATAATGAAGAATCAAAGGCAGGGTTACTGAGGAAACAAAAAAGTCTGTTTCAAGAACGGAAAGCTTTGATTCAGTGGGCCTTGGGGTAGCAAGGCTCAGCTGGAAAATTCTGAGTGTGATGGCTATTGGAAATATTAGCTGTAGTCATTAAGTTTGGCAAAGCAAGTAATTGTGTTGTATTATACTGTGGACTTGGTGTGAAACTTACTGAATTTTCAACCAACGTAACTTTATAGAGACTTGGCAAACCCAAATGTATAAATCCATTAAAATTTTTAAAGTTCATTTCCAACAGAATCATTGATGAAATGGAACAATGTGAAAGTTTCTTCTATAAACAAACCCAGAACTTCATTGTATTTAATTAGTTTTGAGTTTTCTTTTGCAAGTTATAAATTTAGATCCTGCTACAAAAACAACAAATTGGAGGCATATCCACACATAGTCATTTCCTGAAACCTAACACTATCAAATAATTTGGGAATACTGAAACATAGACAGCAAATGGAAAAAGAGCATTTTAAACACAAAAGAACCACAGTACATTACCACAACTCTTCAGTCATTTCGTGAGGCCAAGTGCTTCTTGCAGCCTTTGTTAATTTTAGTCTGATCAGAGCCAAGAACAAACAAACGTCTGAAGAATTTCAGCAGTGACAAATGTTAAAAGCAGATGGACTGCATTTTTAAAGTTTGGGTTTACTTAACTTTAAAGATGCACTTTAGAAAAAATAAACTTATAG
>JARFYF010000094.1:15252003-15268484 GCA_030265395.1 Rhina ancylostomus | reverse complement strand
CCCACCGAATTTTTGCTGTCATTTCCAAAAACAAGCACAGGCCAGCTTGTCTGAACATTCCTGCTCAGTCAGTGATGAGCTTCAGCTTCACCATTAGAGTCACCATAAATCCAGCAGCAAAGTATAAACATACTAAGTGAGGGACCAGATGCACTTCCCATACTTCAGCTTTACGTCAGACCCTATTCATTTAAGTGGGAAGAACCAACTCAATTGAAAACTTACATTCAGTTAAATGGTTTGGTTTTTTTCGCCTTTAACTTGAATTTAAAATTAAATTAAATTCTGCTTTAAACACCTTTTGAACTCCAAATGTCTTTAAACTATGAGGTACAGTAAAAACATGTTAAAAAATATCTTTGACAGCAGGAAGGATTGGAGGTTATTTGGACCCATAGCAACATAAGTAAATGTAGGATGACAGCAAGATCATCTAATCTGTCTGATTAATACTTCAACAATCAACAGAAATTCACCTTACTTTAAAAAGATGTTTAATTCCATTTGACAGTCTACACAAAAACATGAATTTTACCTTTCGAGCTGCATAGTCCACTGTTTCATCATCTTGTGAAAGATCTGATAGACTTTCATAAAAAGATTCATTGTAAGGACCATCTAAATGTAACCTACTCCTGCAGAGGGACAAATGGAATTAACAGTTAATTAAATCAGTACTATACTTGATGAAAATTTGCATTAAAGTCACCTCTTGACCAGTAATAACAATTAAATTGCAGCTTTCTCAATGGTTTATTGTTAAGGAAATAAGAGCAAATGCTAGAAACACATAATAGGTCAAGCATCATCTGAGGAAAGTGAAACAGAGTTAATATTTTGGGTCATCTGAACATTCTGACAGAAGATCTTTGACCCAAAATTTTAACTATTTTCTTTCCATATACGCTGGGCGTGCTGAGTGTTCCCATGTTTTTGTTTTAATTTCAGATTTCCAGCACCTGCAATTTTTTTTGCCTTTATTAACAAGGAAACCGGTAGATGGAGCATTAATCAGTTAATTGCTGCTGGTGTCCTGTCTCTGACATCAGGCATGGTGGTGGTGGTGGCAGGAGGAGGAAGTATGGCATAGCTTCTGATTGGTGTTTAACAACTGCTGGTCAAGGAATTGAACAAATTTGCACAAAAGCATAAATAAAAACAGAAAATGTTCAAATCATCTAGCAGGTCAGGCAGCATCCAGTAGAAAGAGATACAAAGTTAACTTTTCAGGTCAAATAATGTCATCAGAGTTGGAAAAGTGAGAAAACAAAAGTTAGCTTTAAGTTGCAAGAAGGTAGGAGGAGGGACATAGATAGGGCAATAGACTGAGGCCAATAATTACAGAGCCGATTGGTTGATAGTTACTGGCAGAAGTTAGAAAAACAAAATACATCTTCCAAAACCAGTCACATCTTCCCTTCTACCTCCCTTTCTACTTTCCACAGAAATCAGACAGAGATATTACACATATGCTTTCACATGATTTCAAATTGTGGATAATTATTACTACACCTCACTTACATAGCAAGTTAATCAGATTAATACAAAAACAAAGATTAGCTTTGAAGACAGCTTCTCAATTTCCCCTTAAAATCCACAAAATTGTACTGAAACATGAGTATTCTATGGCAACCACATGTATTGTCTAACAACCACCTTGTCTACAGATGTGAGCAGGCAGATAATATGTTTTATTCCTGGAACAATCAAACTGTACGACATGTATACAAGTTAAGCAATTCAACAATCTAATTCTTATAGTAAATGCAAACTCCCAAAGTAATAAATTTTAGTAATAGTTTTAGGGTTTCTCCCCAAAAAAAAACCTGCCACACTTTTCTGGTGCCAGTCAAAACAAAGAATGATATTACTAGACTGGACTTGAAAAATACTTCTGGACTAAGCCAATCCACAATTAAAGATAATATTGGCTGAAATATGAGATAAATAAAGTCAGAGAGGAATCCTTAGTCACATGTAAAAGGATCATTTAGTGAAATTATTTTTTCAACCAATAGTTTTCATGTGTTTTATGCTTGGTAGTTCACAAGCTTATTACTTGGAAGATTAGCAGAGCACAGCCTTCAAGTGCTGCCTGGACCACTTCAGCAATCACATTTATTGATATAACCTCAAAATATTAATTGTTTAATTTGCAAATAGCAACAATATTACTCTGAAATAGCAACAATATTACTCTGTTAACGTGTTATTATCAACACTTCAAAGACTGATTTAGGGATTGGAAATAGATGCTGCTCTTGCCAGCGGCATCCAGTTCCCAAGATAGAACTTCTTCGATTTTTAGTCCTACAGCACCCTCGGGTGGTCAGCATTGGACATACAGGTAACTAAAGATTACAAAGGAGCTAACTGCTAAATTTACCAAATAGACAAATACTAAAGATAAATATCTAACACTCGAGACTAGCACAATCTTTTATCCACAATTGAGAAGCAATCTTGATTGAAATTGGTACTAAGTGGAAAATATTGCATTTTGGATAAAGTAACCTGTGAGTTTCTATAAATATTTGTGTATAGAGCATTGCAAATAATATGGAATGACATGCTTTCACATTAAATTATGCAGACAGATAATAAGTGGAAAGAATGCTAACTTCAAAGGGATTTGTACCAATTACATGGAAAGGCTTAGATATGACAGATGGATCCAAACATTGATAGTACTGCACACTGATGTAAAATTAGACATTGAAGGTGAAAGAGTCCAATTTTAGGTCTTCCATCAACAGGGAATAACAGTCTATGGCCAGTGCAAGAGAGCAATGTGAAATCTTACTGATCCACTTCACAAAATAAATAGCTGTAAAATAAATGACCCCATTCTCTTCCACATACCCCTATGATTACATCATATAATTCCAACTAACCTGTCTTTGGGAAATTCTTCTAAGTGCTGTTGAACTCTCAGATATAAAGGATATATTCCATCTATGTCCATCATATCAAGCATCTGCACTTGAAGGATCCGAGAAAGAATACAGCCTTTTGGCAAGCCAGAGTTTTCCACGGCGTGAATATCTGGAAGCATATGAGATTTTGTTTTTCCCCCAGAATTTATTACTAGAACAAACTCAATAGAAAAACTGTAAAATCCAGTATGCTACTCCACTGTAAAATCCACTGCAAGTTACATTCTTCTTTATACCTTCATCCTCAATGTTATTTATTCAAATCTACAATGGATGCCCCTCATTGATGAATGCCGAATAGAAGTACATGATATAGCTGAGAACACTATGATGCTGGAGGAACTCAGCAGGCTAGGCAGCAGCCATGGAGAAAAGCAGGCAGTCAACATTTCAGGTCAGGATCCTTCTTTAGGACTGAAGATAGGAAAAGGGGAAGCCCAGTATACAAGAGGGAAAAGCTGAGTTGTGATAGGTGGACAAAAGAGGGGAGGCAGGGTGGGCACAAGATGGTGATAGGTAGATGCAGTAAGAGATAGTGATAGTGGTAAGACAGTGGTATTACATAGGTTTTAATATTGACTAAAAGCACCTTCCTCATAACATAAATTTAAAAAACTTTCTTTACAATACAGGAATATTTCTAATTCTAAATAATCAAAAATATCCGATCTAAAAAAAATGTGAAGCAAAGTTTGTTAGGAAGCCCATCAAGGTGGTGTTTCCAGAGAGCATGACCAAAGTAGGAATGACTAATGATGCAGGCAAAGAGGACGGGTGGTGCATACGAAATGTCTAAATGAAATTGGTACAAGCCGCAGAGCTTTGGTTGAGCCCATTAACTGAACCGAAGAGGCTGGCTGACAGAACACTAGACTTGTCATAACTGGATATATAAAAGGTATGGATAAGGTTTTCAGTAAATGGCCTGAAGCTGGCTACATTAGAGATGAAAGCAGAGTCCTTATTAAGATATAGGACTAGAAGCATTGCTCAGGGTCAAGGAGGACAGTAACTCTCAATCCTTTTGAATGGAATACCCATTTATTCAAACTTGGTTAAAAATAAACAACGTGCTCCCACCCCACAACTACTCACCACATAACTAAGAGCGTAGTCAAGGATGGAATTAATTGGAAGGAAAGAGAGTGTGCAGATGAGGAAGATAATAACCTTGCAAACATTAACAGGAGGAAATTGTGACACACCCAAAACTGAATGTCAAACAGCCATATGATAACAATAATAGTTTGATAACAACATAGTACCATAGTGCTACTATGGTATACTTAGAAGCTGATCCCATTTAAGTAGATGAGGAAGGGATCCATGGTAAAAGGTTTGAAGTCTAAAAGTAATGGAACAAGGCAGGAAAGGTGAAGATACTCTGATTATAACCTTGTAGGAAACAACACAAGATTGTCCCAACTGACTTTGGGTCTCCCGGAGAAAACTAATGAAAAGTTGCTATATATGAACAATTCAAAAGCTACTGGAGGTGAAGGAAGAAATAATGTATCACCGCCATAAATCATAAATGTCATTCGTGGCATGTGCCATTGTCGTGTTGAGAGAAAGGATACAACCTGACTGTATGGACAAGAGCATTACTCAGCTGACAGAATTGGAATAAAAAAGGACGTTGATGGCTTAATTATCACCAGAGGTCCTCCAACTGACATCAACAATTAATTCACCATGCAGAATGATATTTCTTCTGTAGGAACTACTGTATCCTGTATAAATATAGAAGACAATGGCGATGTACAAGAACACCATGACCTGAAGGTGCCCCTCAAAGCTGCACATCACTCAGACTTGGAAATGTATCTTCTCTGTAACTGGATCCAAGTCTTGGAAGTCCTGAACGCACTGTATGATGAGAGCCCCTTCCACTAGATGGAAGTGGAGAGTTACTTAATTAGCCCTAGATACAGCAACAGTTTACGTGGACTGGCCTATTGCTTTGAACCTAATAGTAATTTTTAAAAAAAGTTCAACTAGCCAGCTTGATATTTCTTTGGAAATAGCAAACATTATGCATGCCACATGTGGCATAAATAGAGTAGCTTAATGACATGGGTCAATTCTGTTAATCCAATCTTTTTGTACTGACAACATAACAAGCACTTTATTTCTTAATCATGAAAGGTACTATTTTACATCACTTGCATAAATCTAGTTGGCTGAATTCATACAAGATACATCCAGAGATAGGTACTGATACCAGTTTATAGCAACATTAACTGCTCAGTATGGGGCAACAGCATCCAGGAGAGCAAATATATGACAGCGGGCCCAGTTCAGCTGACTGACCAATACCAAAGTCCACACATTTTACTCCACAGATTTAATTTACAAGGTTATGTCACACTTAAAATGCACAGCAGAAGCAAATGACCATTACATGCTTTAATATGGCAAATAGCGCACAAGAGTAAAATTGGACATTGCTGACAAATAAATAGATTTTACTCCAAGTTTTCACAAGACAAGATGCATAAGAATCTTTAAAGCTTTCAATAAAGGATCTCAAGGATGCAGCCAAACAAAATAAATGAGATGGTTAAGGTTATTGCGATAAAAACTTAAGGGAGTGTTATCATTGTTGGTCTCTTGTTAGTTGGTCTAGGCTGATTTATAATTGCGGCTGAGAATAAAGATCAAACACTTAATCCAATCATACTCATCATCAAATAGTAATACTTCTAACAAAAAAAAAACTTACTATTTCTTAAAACGTCCCTGCGAAACTGACTCGCTTCACAGTGGCTCATTTCCTCTGAAATACGTGTTCTCTTCATATCACTCGTCCTGCAGGAGTCTGCATTGCTCAACAAAGCTGTTGTTATTACTTGAATCAGTTCAGTGATAACAGTTCGGGTACACTGGGGTCCATTAACTACACCATTAGTGGGGAAGAAGTATGCTTTCAAATGATTAGCAAGTTCATTCAGATCCATCAGACAGTCCTGGTCATCTTTACAGCCAAATATCAACTCTCCATTCTTCATGAGTTAGTAATTTTGTTGAGACAAGGTGAAGGGAGAAGATGAGACAAAATAAAAGTGAAAATTGCAATGCAAATACAAAAGGCAAATAATGCAACTCAATGGATATTTCAACAGCCATTCAAATAAGATTCAACAATGAAGTATTTAAAACAGTGCATTGCTAGTCATTAAATAACAATTTTTGGTTGGGATAATTTCTTATTTCGTGTGTTCCAGGTTTCCTTATTCTATATATAAACATTTATTTCAAATTATATGCAATTAAAAATGAACTAGTAAATACTCAAAGCATTCCAACATTTTTCTATTTCTGTACCTGAAACATGTTTCTCCACAAGAGTTGAATACTACACACAAGTGGACCATGCCATATTCACTCTAGGTATGGAGGAATTTCAATATTCAAACCTGCAGATATTTTTTTACCTTCAGGTTAAATGTGGAGATTGAAATAACGTAACCAATGAATGCATTGCATAGTACTTCTAATCAGTGAGGGAAAAGGTGAGCAGGCAAACTCAAACTGAAATTTGGTTCTACACTTAACTTTAATGTGTTGAATATAATTTACTGTTCTAATCAATGGTTCAAATATCTGCCTGCATGTGGCAGTTAGTAGACAAGAATAAGTGGTAATTACTGTCAGCGGGGAGTGAATCAGCAGTTTTCAAACTTGGGTCTGGTTTAAATGTTGAAGCTGGGTCACTGACAGCATTTAAGTGTCCAGATGAACACTTGAATTGATTAGGCATAGTGCTATGGACCAAATGCTGGATGATAGGGTTAATATGGAAGGGTGCCCACTGGTTGGCATGGACAAGTTGGGCCAAATGTCTGTTTCTATGCTGTACAATTCTATGATTCTAAATCATATAATAGGACAGAGATTTTGCTGATGCACAATGAACTAGTTGTGGGTGGGAATGATAAGAGATAAACATTGTTCTCTGAAGAAATGAGCAGGTACCCCAAAGGCTATTCCACCTGTCGTCAGGATTACGGACAACTCCATGGTACATGTGTGAAGAGCAATTCCTTCAATACAGTATTTAATTTTTGGAGATGTTTATAATGTGTTTTTTACACTAATTTTTTTAAACCCCTCACACCTAATCCAATCGTTTTTTTTAAAAAAAAACACGAGTTTACTTTCTGCACCCTATTTAACATTGAAATCACTACTTCAAATTGTTTTCTGAATTACTGATTATTTAGGGGGATACAATGTTGTTCACATGCATTCCGTATGGCTTATACAGGACACCAAAATCATTTTGAAGTCAAATTCATACCAAATTGCTGTGCAAAGTCTCGAACAGAAATGAAAATCTAAAAAAGAATTTTGTTCAGTTGTAGTAAATTCTAGCTCATTAACTTCATTACCCTTTGCACATCATTTACAAGAGTTCCCCCAGCTTGCCTGCCTATAATAGAACAATACAGCACAATACAGGCCCTTCAGCCCACCACATTGTGCCGACCTTTAAACTGAGCCTAATACTACCTAACCCCTTCCTCCCACATATCCCCCTATTTTAAATTCCTCCATTTGCTTATCTAACAATCTAATAAAACATAATGTCAATTGCGTTGTTGACTTTCTTCTCAAATGTGAGCAATGCAGTTTCACAATAACAGATGACCAATGAAAAGGCCCAGAATCAGGCCATAGTTGAATGAAAGTTGAAGCAAAGTTCTTATCCTAATGGTTCTGCTTAAAGAAGCTAGCAAGATGTGATTACAAATGATATGCAAAGGAATGATTCAAACAAGTCTAACATCTTGGCTGGAAGGAATTCATCTTACTTACCTGTCTCCCTGTCACTGATAAGCTAAATGGGAAAAGTTTAATGAAAAAAGCAACCAATGTGAACTGTTCACCAGACCTAAATATAATGTGTATTAAGTGGTCAGTTGTGAGGGGAAGAAGCCAAGTTCTCACTCATACTCTGTAATATTAAGCTTCTATCCTGATCAGTTCAAGTAGGCAACTGCACATAAGCTAGCAGCTATAATGACTGAAATGTTAGGAAGACAACCATCAGTGCAGGCTGCTGAGGAGACCAAACTGTTCCAACAATGCCCATAAATGATTTCACGTGTTTGTAATTATGAATGAACTGCTTATTATCCCTCAACTGATTGAGTAACCAGGGACCAGTGGGGAAAAAAAAAGTAAATCTTACAAACCTACATCATAAGCTAGGATGAATCTTTCAGAGGTAATTACATTTGTTCTGTCTTTAATACATTTTAAACCAAGTACAACAATTTACCTTAAAAATCTTTAAATTGTTCTGAGGTTCCTGCAACAAACTTTTCAAGGCTATGTACATTCGCTGTTTATTCCTGTAAAGTACATGTACTTTAATTACACAAATTACATTTCTAAAAATAACTTTTTGTGCCAATGATTCCTTAAACAAGTACAGACATCCAACAAACCCAAGTACAATTTTAATTCAAAGTATTTTTTTGATAGTTGTAAAAGTTGTTAATACTTTAGTAGTTTTTAAAATGGCCCTGACATTGAGACTATGATTGCATGCATTAAAAGATATTAAAATTTAATAATAAATTAAAAACACATCAATATTAAACCAAAACAATTTTTCATTGATCCAGCAACAAGGGCTCCACCACTGCAATGAGTCCGGAGAGGAATGAACTGACAGACTCAGCCTTCCCAATGTGTCATTAGGCTTCTTCAACTGCTAAATGATAAATCTAGTCTATTAGAATGGGAATAGATCATAGTTCCTCAGTCTTGTTCCAGCGTTCAATTAGATCACGAATGAACTGATCTGGTATCCATCAACATATTTCTCCTTGTCATTAATATCAGCATCCTATCTGCATGGGTGACAGTGGTGCAGCAGTTGGTACTGTTGCTACACAATTAAGAGTGACCTGGTTCTGATTCTGCCCTTGAATGGGTGTGTATGACATGTGTGGGTGCACATATTCTCCTTGTGACTGTGTGGATTTCCACCTGGTGCTCTGGTTTTCTCCAATGTCCAATATATGCTGTAGTTAATTAGTGATAATTTTACATTAGCCAATGTAAATGGATGGCATAAGACTGGGGGGGGGTTGGTGGAGTTAAAAGAATTGATGGGTGTATAAAAGTGAACAGGTGACAGGAAATAAGAAAACAAATGGAATTGATGGAAATGCTCCAAGAGCCAGCATAAAGGAGTTCATGGACTAAATGGTCTCCTTCTATATCATGAGAAATATGAGGTAACTAAGAGAAATGAAGTGCAAATTTCACTGTGAAGTTGAAACAAGACTGCTCTTCAATCCTTCCCAGTAGTCAAAGAAAAATAACATTTTGTAATATCTATCTGAAAAAAATGCATCTGATTATAAAACATGCATCTTACCCTGAAAAAAGGTCAAGAGGACAATATTTGCTAATCCTCTTCCATTTTCCATTAGCCACCTTTTAAAAAGAAACATGGTTAGACCCCAAAATATCAAAATCAATAGATACTGTCTACTCAAGTGATTCAATGCAAAATGTGAAGTTTTAAAGAATTTCAGAAAAATCACTTTAAAAATAAATTTCAGTTTTACAACTAAGAATGCTTACTTCCAAAAGAATGATATTGCAGACATGCTAAAACTATTTCACTTTTGTCAATGATTGGAAGAAGCAATATGAAAATACAAAGGAAACAGAAAATGCTGAAGAAACTCAGGTTGGGCAGCATCTGTGGAAAGAGAGACAGTTAACACTTCAGGCTGAAGGCCCCCAATTGTAACTGAGAAAGCAAGTTTGTCTAGGTAGCAGAGGTGTGGAAGGGCATGGATAGAACAAAGGGAATATCAGTCATAGAGGCAGTTAAGCTCCTTTGTCTGTGTAATATGTTGCTAATGTTGTGATGTCTGGGTAATGTAAAAGAAGAAAGGAAAGAGGAATAGCAAGCAAAAAATGGTCAGTACAGATACAAACAGAAAGGAAAGAACAAGTTATGTGCAGTTGAAGAATTACAATATGCTTTCTCTTTTCTGTTCTGATGAAGGATCTTCAGACTGAAATGTTTACTGTTGTTTATTTTTTCCCCACAGACGCTGCCTGATCCACAGAGTTTTTCCAGCATTTTGTTATTTTGGATATGCAGCATCTGCATTTCTCCCCCATTTTCAGAAAGTGCAAAGGATGGGGCAAGGGCAAAACTTTAGGGCCAATCTGGATGAAAGAACTAAACTTTGCAAAATGGATTTCTGTATCTGTATTTATCTGATATAAAACCAGATTCACTGAGGGGAAAAAAAACCAGTATACACAGCCACCTCAAAGTGCCTATCATAGGTAGTTGATGCAAACAGCTTCGACTGCTGCCCTGATCACTTTGTTTACTATGGCTCAAGATACTTAGTTCAAACATAAACATTTCCCAACTACCTCCACTTCAAGTTGAGAAATATATTTTCCACTTATTTTATCCAACTCCATTGTTACATAATATTGAAAAGATATTTGCTTTAATAAATTGTTATGATCAGACACTACTGCAAGTCCAGTTTCCCATTAAGTGTTGAACATAAAAACAAAATTTGGAGCAGCACACCATACGGCACCGGGTCTATTCTGCCTGTCAAGGAGATCATGACTGATTGGGGAATCACCTGATTCAGTTTGGGACCAGTGTCCTGCCAAAATGGTATTGGTTAATTAAATAACTAACACTGCAATAGAGCTCTAAACTGCATAATTGGTGGGAAGGACTGAAAATGGGTGGGATGGATGGCACAAGTTCAGGCAAGAGGCAATTTACAAAGTTAAATAGAAAGGACAAGGCAACAAAGGCAAAATGGGTAATAATAACTAGATTATGACAATAATGAAGAGTGTACCTTGTATTTCTAGTCTCTGGTTAGAATGTGACAAGAATGGAAAGCATCAAAGGAACAAAATTAATAGTTCTTTCACCACTCATCATTCTACCTGTTAAGTTATTTGATAGCCATTATTGGGGCACAGTTACAAGGTACATTAATGAAGGATAAGATTAGAGCAGGTGAAAAATTATTTTGATCAGCAGATCAAGATGTAACCATGGTTAGGTGGAGATTCAAAAAAACACCAAAGGTAGCAAGTCAGTGGTAAAAGTAGCCTCTCAGCCCCCTAACAGTAGCCACGCTGTGGAATGGAGTTTAAAATCAAGAAACAACAGAAACTGAATGAAAGTTAATGCAAAAAAATCATGTACAGATTAATCTTCAAATAGATTGGACAAATCAACTTAACAAAAGTAGGAGCCACACACACAAAATGCTGGAGGAACTCAACAGGTCAGGCAGCATCTATGGAGGGAAATAAATAGTTGACGTTTCGGGTTGAGATCCTTCATCAGGATGCCAGCAAAAGTAGACATGAGGGAAAATTTGCATCTTTTTAATGGGACATCAACATTGTGCAATTAACTGGGTACCAGGCATTTTAGATCCAGTCATTGTAATGAGAGAAATGATCCTCCAGGGGGAAAACTGAATTTGAGATGGAAAAACTCAAGTATGAAACTAGAGTCTAATCTTAAATAAAGGCAATTACAAAGATAGAAAACTATAGTTGGGAAAATAAACTGAAAGGCAAGATTATAGCAAAGAAGTAATAGACATTTAAACATTTCATATTTCTCAACACATATATAATAAATATATTCCATTAAGAAATAAAGACCAAAATAGATTATTTCTGAATTTGATTTTTTTTGGTAAAGATAAATAATGTTGTGAAGATTGATGGCAAACCAGAAGAGAATTTTCAAAACAAGTAACAATGACTAGTAAAATGGAAGAAAATGGATGAGTAAGCTCACAAGAAATATAAAAACTAGACAGCAAGAGCTGCCACAAATGCACGTAAAAGGGAAGAATAGTGGGTAAGACTGAAACTGAACAAATACTGTCTCTGTCTCTAAGGCTGTTATTCTCTACCTTAAAAGGGAAATGATGAGCTCACATCAACAACATTGTGAAAGTACTAGCCTCCTTATTTAAAGGAAAGATACAACTGTGTTGGAAGCAGTTCAGAGAAGGTTAACTAGACTAATATCAGAAAGCAAGAGTCAGTTGTCTTATTAGGAAAGGTCAGACGTGCTAGGCTTGTATCACCTGGAGTTTGGAAGAGCAAAAGGCAATCTGAACAAAACAAAAAGATCCCGAGGGATACTGACAGGGTGGATATGCAGAGGATGTATTCTCTCTCACACAAATCTAGAACTGTGTGGTCACTGTCCAAAAATTAAACAAGAGCATGGGGAAATGTTTACTTTGAGAGAGTTTCAAGTCTTTGGAAAACTTCTTCAAAGGGTGACTAAAGGAGAGTCTTTGAATATTTTTAGAGCAGAGATAGATAATAGTTGATAAGCAAGGAGATGAAAGGTTAACCCAAGTAGACAGGAACATGGAGTTGAAGTTCTATCCTGATCAGCATTAATCTCAGTAGAATGGTGGAGTCAGCTTGAAGGGTCCAAGCAATAAAACGTATTCCCACAAATACAGGTCCTTACCTTGTGTAAGGACCTGTTATGGCACCTTATTCAAACACTATGCATCTACTGGTTCCCTTTTATCTGCCAGAGTTGCATCTTCAATAGAACTTAAAGTTTGTCTAACAGGATTTACTTTATATAAACCATGTTGACTCTGCCTAATTGCATTACAACTTTGAGGACCCAGTATTGATTCCTATTTCCCTAATGAAAGACTCGAGCATTTACTGGACATTGGATATTCAAATATTTGTTCAGAGTCTCTGCTACTCCCTTATTACAATTAATTCCTCAAATCTGGAACTAACATACATTTGTTGCTCTCTTACTTTTCATATAATTTCATGTACATATTTTCATAGACATATAGTCTGACTGCCTTGTATTACTCGCTGGTTTACTCTCAGTCTATTTCCCCTTCTATCCTTTGAATCATTCATAGAACATAGAATATTAGAGCATGGAACAGGCCCTTCAGCCCACAATATTGTGCCAATCTAATTATATTGGTAATCAAATGCCCAACTAAACTAATGCCTTCCTGCCTAAATATCTATATCCTTACATTTCCCACATATTCATGTAGCTGTTTAAGAGCCTCTTGAATGCCCCATCATATTTGCCTACACTACCACCCCAGGCAGCATTCCAGGCACCCACCACTCTGTGTAAAACAAAATTGCCCTGCACACCTCCTTTGAACTACCCCCTCTCACCTTAAATGCCATGTCCTCTAGTATTAGACACTTCAACCCTGGGAAAACTATACTGGCTGTCTATTCCATCTATGCCTCTCATAATCTTACAACCTCTACCAGATCTCGCCTCAGTGTTCACTGCTCCAAAGAACCCAGCTTTGTCCAACCTCTCCCTATAGCACAAGGCCTCTAATCCAGACAATATCCTGGTAAACCTCTTCTGCACCCTCTGCAAAGTCTCCACATCCTTCCTAGAATGTGGCGACCAGAACTGAATGCAATACTCCAGATGTGGCCTAACCAGAATTTTATAAAGCTGCAGCATAACTTCCTGACTCGAATCAATGCCTCGACTAATAAAGGCAAGCATGCCACATGCTTTCCTTACCACCCTATCAACCTGTGTAGCAGCCAGTATATTACTTGTTGGTTTGCACAATTTATCAATCTTCTGGCCCACTACTAATTTTTGCAACATTGTACAATTTTGTTTTCAATTTGATATCATCCTTCATCAGTCGACACAGATGGATCATCTTTCTCATGAAGTACTTTGTTCAGATCAACGAGATCTCCTTAAATGTCTGTCACTGCTCATTAACCATCTTACCTTTAATCTATTTTCAGAGTGCACTTTTAGCCAGCTCTGTATTCCAATTATCAAAGTTTGAGATACAAGTAGAACGTAGAAATACACATTCAGTTTAAGAATGAGGTACTCTTGAGTGTATTTCTATGTTCTAATCACTTTTCCTCAGTGGATCCTTTACTCAGATATCATTATTTAATCCTGCTCTATTACACATGACCAGATCTAAATCAGCTTACTCCCCAACTGTTCTAAGAAAATTTTCCCAAACTGTTCCCCTGATATTATCTTTGCATTTTTGTCCAATTGACAAAATTAAAATCACCCCAAAAATTCTATTACCTTTCTTCCAAACACAGATTATTTCTTTATGGATACTGTCCTACAGCATTTCTACCATTAGACTATTATCTATATCCATACAGTGACTTTTTATTTCTTGTCTTTATCCAAACTGATGCTACATCACGAACTTCTGAGACAAACTCATTTCTCACTGGTGCAGTTACCACCCTCTATTAACGGAGCAACATCTACCCCCTTTTTCCTTCTGTCAATACTTCCAAACTATTATTGTATTCAGTTCTGACATCATGGCTATCAAATCACACTCACCTTGGTTTGTGCCATCAATTCTTCTGCATTGTCATATATCAAATTGAGTCTTTCCTTTTGTCTTTATACCATCTTACATTCCTAGTTGCAGGTGCACTCTTATGTCTGTTCAAACCCCCACTTCCGGTTCCTCAGGTCATCATTACTCATTTTACTCCCATGCTTTGTCCTTTCTAAATTTTCCCTCATCCCCACAACCTTAATTGCTCTATCTGCCAAGACGTCAGTGCCAGTCTAATTTAATGAAACATGTCCTAAGGGAAGTGGGTCCCCCCTTCCCTTGTACTGGTGCCAGTGGCCTATGAATTGAACGTGTGAAATAAAAAGAAAAACCCTGGAAACACTCAGCATCCATGGAAAGAGAAAGAGTTAACATTAAGTTGAAGATCCTTTTCCACATATGCTGCAAGACCTGTATTTCCAGTGTTTTAATGTTTATTTCAAATTTCCAGATTCTGCAGTGATTTTCATTTGATCAATTACTCTGACACCAATGTTGAACAAAGCATTCAACTCTGATCTTATTGACCTCATGCCAAATTGCATGTAGCTCAGGTAATAATCCAAAAATTATCATTGTGATTCTGCTTTTTAAAAATCACACACACTTCCTCAGCAGAATCTTTTATTTTACAAAATCTTGTCAATGGTACTGACATAAATCACAAAAACTGTATCTTTTCTCTCTCATCTCCAAGTTTCTCTCCAGTCCAAGGAGACATCCTTAACCTGACACTTCATGGGCAACACCAGACTCCCACTTGCAGATGCAAACAATTCTACAAACCCTCCAAGTATATTTGTCTCTCACCATGAATACATTCCTTTTACTACCCAAACTTGAATTCTCCTTTGCACAAGAATGTTGTAGCAGTTTTCTCATCCTCCCTGCAATTCCAATTCTCATCCATACAGATGCAAGAATTTCCCACCTGTTGGACATGCAAGTGCTGTGACTACCCGAATGCTACCTTCTGGATCCAGCCAATTATAAATCCAATATGTGCAGTCAGGAGCTGAACTCAAAGGAAGTTCTTAATAAAGATTTAAGAATCTGTGGCAATAACGTCCCCATTTCTGGTGCCTGATGCTATCAGGATAAGTTCAAGTGAGGTGCCTGCCATCCAACAGTTCTGATATCATCATTGATTGAGTATCCAATCATACTGAATAATTTTATATTTTTACATTAGCATTGAGCAGATGGAGCTTTACTCTAGTTTGTAGGAAGCAGAGTTAGGTTACAGAAATGGGCTTTTGGAGTTAACCCAAGGAGGATCTCAGAATGAAGAAAATTACAAATGTGCAACTTAAAACCTGAAACTGTACTCTATAAAGCCATTTACAAATCCTAGGCAGACATGCAAAAATCAATTTCTGAACAACAATGCTCACAAATATGTTTTTTTTAATATAGATCAGGTTATATTTATCAGAAATATAATAGATTTAAAAAATCACTAGTACCTTCAGATGCTGATGCATGCAATAACGACATACACGCCGTTTAATCTCCTTGGTAATGTGACTTGAGAAAGGGATAAATCCACATTTAGGCTGAAAGTAAAATGAAAACTTAAACACAAGGACCGACCAACAAAGGCCATTGCTATCCAAGAAAAATTTGGATGCATTCAAAGTAGAACTACTCAAGGCTGCAGGAGTACACCAAGTCCAATTTGAAAAAAACATACAAATGGCAAAAGTTACTATGGAAACCAACCAAAAGAGAAAATTAACAGTGTAAAAAAGGAAGACAAGTATTTCCTACTACTACATCAAGCACAGCTCGCCTGAAGTTATCAGATTTTACATTAATATTTTAATGGAATTTCCTTAAGCATTCACCGTTTATAACAAATCCCAAAAGCTTAATGATTAATTTTTGCAATTTCTTCAGATCTGTCCCACTTGTGAAGCCTGCATTTACTAAGCATTGCAAGGTGTCATGAAGTGGTGATGGTCATTTTCTTGAATCACTTCTGTCCAGGTGATCAAAGTGCCCCACTTAGGTTGTGAGCTAAGTGTCTCGATAGGTCACTCTATACCTAGTTAAGATTTGATTAGTAAATTTATGACTGCTCTCAAGGGCATCGTAGAATTTTTTTTTAAAAAGTCACTGTGGCCCA
>JARFYF010000094.1:15206418-15221190 GCA_030265395.1 Rhina ancylostomus | reverse complement strand
TAAGATAGAGGTATACAAAATGATGAGAGGCATAAGTAGGGTTGCCAGCCAGAATCTGGTTCCCATCCCAGGGGTGTCTAAAGTTAGCGGGTATGGGTTTGTAAGATGAAGAAGGTTTAAAGGGGATCTGAGGGGTCAATTTTTCACACAAAGGGTAGTTAGTAGATTAAATGAGCTGCCGGAAGAGGTGGTGGAGGCAGGAACAGGAACAACATTTAAGAGGATCTGGACAGGTACTTGAATGAGCAGTGCATAGAGGGGTTGGGGATTAGTGCAGGCAAATGAGATTAGTATAGATAGGAATGATGGTTGGCAGAGACACAGTGAGTCAAAGGCTCTATTTCTATATTATAGAACTCTATGCCTGTATGCTTTTCTGAAAAAAACCTTTGTATTTTTCATTGCATTCGGTGTTGCTGTAAGAATTGACCATCCCAAGCCATTAAGCCCTGGGCATGGTCAGTCAGGAATGTTGGGCAGGCCATGTTGTTTATGTGCCGTACACCAGACTTCTGGAACAGGCATGCTATTCCCAGCTCTGCACAGGAAGAGAATCCCAGGTGAAGAGGGGAAATGTTTCAAGGATGTACTCAAAGCCTCTTTGAAGAAATGGAGCCTCCCCACTGACTCCTAGAAGCCTTTGGCTCATGAGTACTCAAAGCAGAGAGGGACTATTAGCGATGGTATTGAAAACCTCATGGCCATGCATCAGGACCACACAGAGCTCCTGAACAAGTGGCAGAAGTAGTGAGCTATCTCACAAACTACTCACCTAGCCATCCCCTTCAGCCACCACCCGTTCTATCTGTGGATTAACCTATTATTCCTACATTAGCCTCAATCACCACCCCACAACCACCAAGACTGGAGTGGCAGTGAGTTGTCTTCAATCCCAAGGGTCAGCCGAAGAAGAAGAAGAAGAAGAAGAAGAAGAAGAAGAAGAAATACAAAATGTTTGTTGCATGGAGGTCAGAAAAGTGTGAGTTTATTCATCCATGCCTTTTTATGTTTTATTTATAGCTGTCAAAATAGTTGGGAAAAATAACATGAATAATCTCATAATTAAACATTTTAACCTGGGGTTCACTCATATATTTAATTCATGCAATTACTGCATGCATCATGTTCAAAATTGTTTTATTATTAATGCTATAACAATAGTTATTATTGATTTTATACTAAAATCAATCCAGCAGAAAAACCCAGCTTTTCTACTGCTGTTCCATTTCAGGGATCAAAATATTGGTCCCTCTTTCACAGCTACAAATTTATCAACGTAAAACTATGGACAAAATAGAAGTCGATTGTTTATTGTGAGATTATCAAGAGCTTTTTAGTTATCATAACTAGGTGTGAAAAATATTAAAACATTGCTATGCTTTACATATAATCACACACATCAAATGCATATGATCGTGTAAATGTTCAGATTTGGATGAATGAAATTAATGGGCAGGAGAACTTACTCAATGGACAAGAATGCAAAATACCTTCTTGGCTTTATTCCTATGGTTCAGCAGCAATTAATTTTAGGTTTTGTACAGTTGAGGGAGAATGAGATGGTACATGGTAGGAAAAAGAAGAGCTGCAGTCAGCCAGGCAGAGAATGATTGTTAGAAAGTTCATATCTCACAAGTCAAATGTAAAAAGAGATAAATTGTCATGTTCTGGCACAAAGGAAAGCTGTCTAAGAAGCAGGTCTGCACTATAATCAAGAGCAAAGTCAATTCCAGATTATCTCTGTCCCAATCTCAGTGCCTAGTATCTTTTGATACAATGGTTATGAGGTGTTCTCCAAGTACTAAAGCAGATGTATGATGACAGAATGTAAACTTAGACTATTTGAATCTTAACCTTTTATCGCCAATGCCTTTGAAAAGAAATGACAATTAATATAGTTTGTTTTTAAAAAAATGTATTAAAATCTTGAAGTATGAAATGAGGAAATAAAAGAGATATTTCCATTGTTCTCAGATCAGCATTTGAAGCAAAGCTAATATTACTTCCAAACAGTAGGATATTGATATCTACAACAGATACACTTGTTACATGAAACAATTTGAGGGCAGTCATTGCCTCAGTAGTTCCTCTAATGTTGGTTTGATGGCCTCCATTGACTTAGCTGCACAACAGTACTCAGAGGAATTATCCACTAAATTCATGAGTGGTAGTCACATATTTTCCTTCCTTGCTTCAAAATAAGCACTTTTTCCATTTTAACTTCTTTTACTGCTGCTCTTTTGCTGACCTAGAGAATTATACGCCTCATTGAAAATGAAATTTCCTTAACATAGTTAAAAATGCAACTGCTGACCAGAAAAGAACTGAAAGAAACTGAACTGTTGACATCTATATATAAAATAATAGTTCCTTATAAGTGCCAACAAGGTGGTCTGAACACTGCAATGCATTCATTTTTGGAAAATCTGGTTTTACAATTACACCTTACAACACTGGCATATAACATTTTTTTGAGTAGCTATTGATGAGAATGTCTTTGCTATATAAAATGATTTTATAAAAATAGTTTACAAAGGAATAGAGAAAGAAATAAGCACATTTGCATCAGTGAGACATGTTATGCTTGAATAATAAACTACACAATAATGACAGTAATTAAAACAGAAGATAGCCAGGCAGTCAAATTATTTTTACAGGCCATCATTGGGTTAAGAACGCAAAGTTTATAGACACCCCCTACGTATGAACAAGATCCCACAGTAAATTCAGAAGTCTGACATACATGCATATGTTCCTTCCTACAAATGGCAGAAATAGGTTCCTCTCTCTCTCCACTTTTAGTGATTGATCTTTCTTATCAGTCTTACATGCTCTTGATGCCATTAAATACAATACACTATCAAGTGATTTTTGTGTATTTTCCTACTTATGGACAAAATTGACTGATGAGCACTTGTAAAAATGGAACCCATTCGTTACCTGGGGACAACTATTTATGTCATTTGTTGTTCAATCTGCAATTCACCATACTTTTAATCCAATTATTAACACTGAACCCAGACTGAAATTCCTGGGCTCATAAGCCACAATTTCAACCCATGTACAATTACACCTGATATACAATAGAATGGGACTTTTATCCATCCAGTTAAACCAGCATGGAATCTATTGTATTTTGCAGTGTCATCTTAATTGGAATCTGTGATTTTGCAAATGATTCTGATAGGGATCTTCTTATCACAAAATTCCAATAAAAAAAATTAAACTCCTCAATAGCTTATAGGAATTGTAATACAAAACCTTATGTCAAAATTTTAAACCAACAAGCAAATTACTTAACCACTCAGAGCTTGACCCTTTCCTGTCATCTCCAATATTACCCACTTAAAACAGAAGAGGACATAATGATTTATGCAAATCAGAATCCAACTGGAGTCCAGTTGAAGGGTCTCAACCCAAAACATCAACTGTCCATTTCCCTCCATTGATGGTGCATGACCTGCTGAGTTCCTCCAGTGTTTTGTGTGTTGCTCCAAATTCCAATGTCTGTAGTCTCTTGTGTCTACAATAATGAGTGAAAAACCCACATGGCTTTCTCACTAGATAGAAACAAGTTGTTTGGACCCAGAAAAAGCAAGTGAGCATCCACCACAAACGTGACTGGAAACCAAAACAACATTGACTGAAATGGACTCAGTTCAAGAACAATTAGGAATGAATTATAAATGATGGCCATGCCAGCAACCCACTTCTCTTGAGGGGACAACCCTCATCATCTACAGGAAAGAAGATAATTGAGGATATTGGAACCAACAAAGTAGGAAAAGATTTGCAAGTTAAGAATTCATCATGATATTTTTCCTTTCTTTCTATTACATCCACCATTAATTGTAAGGAGAATGCAATCCCTATAACCCCAGTGAAAACAGTGTGAGCTACATTTGTGAAAAAATGTACCAACATCTCTTTCTCTTTTCATCCACTCAATATTTTTAGGGAAGGGTAAGCCCAGACAATACTTTAGCAGATGGCATCAATTACTCTCCCACTCAAGCATTACCTCAGAGGCATGTTTCTGACATCCAGAAGGATGTGCACTATACGGCAGGAAGAACAAGATCATTGCTGACCAAGTCATCACTTTATGCCTGGGAAAACTTACAGTTTGGATTCAGAATTAATGTAGTATTGACAACACATACACAACTTTCGTTCAAAACATCAATCTGGAGACCTGCAAATGGACTCGGATTGTAACCATAAACCATGCTAATTTTGCTTAATAGCACACCTCAATATTGTTCTGAAGTAAATTGCTTTTTGTGACAATATCCATGCCTATGAATTGGAAGCAGAGTCTTTCTATTGCATGTACAAGATATTTGACTTACTTCTTTAAACAATGTTTTGGTAAGTAATTCAGATATACACAATCCTCCCAATAGTCTCTTTCACAATACTTTAATGTACCGTAAATTGCAAATGATTAATCCTTTTTGTCATCTGTGCAGTTCTGCATTTTGTATTATAATATGAGACCAAGAAAGTTAATTGAAACTTCAGATCTGCATGCTGCTGGGGTTTTTTTCCAGGGAAAATTGTTCTGATGACATTTCCCTTCCTCTTCCAAAATACATAATTTGTAAACTTAGATGTATACAATGCTTTAAGGACTGAATGCTGCAAACTCTGGAATATATTTCCTACTGCGGTGTATTTATATCTAAATTCACATTATATTTATTGTTGATGCATATGATAAGTGCTATGAACACATTGTTTATATATCTGATTATTTAAGTTACAAAATATCTTGAGATGTGATGATATGCAGTTTATATTTGACAATTATTCAGTCTTAAAACTATTTACTGCCAAGCTAGTTGTTAACTATCAATGAAGTCATCTAATAAGAACTTAATTCTAAATTATTTAAACAACTGAAATTGAGACATTTGTGGTACTCAGATTAATGTGGTTAACACCTCTTTATGGATTGGGAAATAAAATAAACTGGAAACAAAACATGATCTGATGATGTTAGATTAAATATTTCACTAAAATAACACCAGCAATAATTGCCTCCAGTCATTAGTGATATATGGGTAAAACAGGAAGACAAAAGAGACTGCAGATGCTGGAAACTGGAGCAAAACAACAGAACACTGTAAGAACTCAGTGCTGACATTTTGGGTCAAATCCCTGCATCAAGACTGAGAGGGAAGAGGAAAGATAGCCAGTAGGTGGTAGTACAAAGGATGGGTGGGATAGAGTCTGGTAATAGGTGGACCCAGCTGGGGAGGGGTGATGGGCAGATGGCCAGACAGAGGGGGGAAGGGATGAGAAAGGTGAACAAAGAGAGAAGAAAACTAGGTGGACAGGTAAGTGTGCCTGAGAGAAGAACACCAGGGGTGTGGTTTACCTGAAACTCGAAAATTCTGTGTTCATACCATTGGGTTGTAAGCTACCCAAGTGGAAAATGAGACGTTGTTCTTGCAATTTGCGGTTGCCCTCTCTGTAGCAATGTAAAAGGCTGAGGACAGATGGGTCAATATGGGAGTGGAAAGAAGAGTTAAGATGATTACAACCAGAAGCTCGAGATGGTCACTGCAGACAGAGCACTTGGTTTCTCCAATGTAGAAGAGGCCACACTGTGAGCACTGAATACAGTGGACCATGTTGGAAGAGGTGTGGGCTCTTTAGGTCCCTGGCTGGTGGTGAAGGAGGTTGTGAAGGGACAGGTGCTGTTACAGGGGAATGTGCCAGATGACAGGAAGGAGCAGGTGGCGAGGGAGTCATAAAGAGAGAGGTCCCTGCTGAAAACAGAAGGGGGTGGAGAGAGTAAGATGTGACTGCTGATGGGAACACTTTGGAGCTGGCAGAAATGGTGAAGGATGATATGTTGGATGCAGAGGCTGGTAGGATGAAAGGTGAGAACCAAGGGAACTCTATCACTGTTCCGTCTGGAGAGAGGGGAAGGTGAGAGCAGACATGCAAGAAATGGAGAAAATATGTGTGAGGGCTCCTTCAACCTTGGCAGATGAGAAGCCATGTTTCTGGAAGAAGGAGGCCATTTAAGAAGCCCTACAGCAGAAGAACTCACTCTAAGCACAGATGCAGCAGAGAGAGAGAAATTGAGAAAAAAGGATGGCATCCTTACAGGAGGCAGGTTGGCAGGAGGTGCATTTGAGGTAGCTGTGGGAGTTGGTGTGTTTATAGAAGATTCAGTGGCATGTCTGTGCCCTGAGATGGAGGCAGGGAGATACAGACAAGGAAGAGAAGTGTCAGAGACAGTCCAGGTGCATTTGAGGGCAGCGTGGAAGTTGATGGCAAAGGTGATGGAATTGAAGAGTTCCACACGAGTGCCAGAAGCGATATCGATGCAGTCATTGATGTAGTGAAGAAAATGTTGAGAGGTGTGCTGGGATAGGCTTGGAACAAAATAAGGGTTGCTGGGACCCATGGCTACCCCTTTGACCTGCAGAAACTAGGAGGAATTGAAAGAGAAGTTAGGGTAAGGACAAGTTCTGCGACGTGGATGGGAATGTTACTGAAGGGGAAGAGTTTGGGTTTTTGTTCAAAAAGGAAATGTAGGGCCCTAAGACCTTCCTGATGGGGGATGGAGATGAATAGAGACTGGATGTCCATAGTAAAGATTAGCCATTGGGACCAGAGAACTGGAATGGTGGAAGGCATGGGAGTTGTCCTGGATATGAGTGGTAAGGAATTAGACAAGGGGAGACAGGACGGTCCAGGTATGAAGAAATGAGTGCAGTGGGGCTAGACCAAGCACAATGGGCCCACCAGGACAGACCTGATAATGGATCTTAGGAGAGTGGATGCTGTGGGAGGGAGATCTCCTTATATAATGAGAGATGGTGGCCTGGTGTTCATTAGTGGGTCATAGTCCAGAGGAAGGTACGAGTGTTGGAAAGCAGGCATCTAGCCTCTGCAAGGTAGATTTCAGTGTACCAGACTGCAATAGCATCCCCTTGCCTGCAGGTTTGATGATGAAGTCAGGATGAGTCAGAAGTGTGCAGGTGAAATATGGGACACACAGAATAGTGAGGTCCTAGGTTTCACAAATATCATCTTGATCCTTATTATAATTGAGCATTAGATCTAGTGAAGATTTATGCAAGATGTAATAAGATAATCCAGTTGTATGGAGGTGATTAAGTGACCCAAGTACAGGAATAAATGACAAGCAATATCTCATGCCAACATATCAAGGTATATGCCAAAATATCAGGAGCTAAAAAAATCTTTATTAAACTGGATCTGTCTTAGGCTTATGCACAGTTTAATGTCAATGAAGAGATTCAATGCTACTTGACAATTAACATCCACAAGGGTTGATGTGTAAACCAGATTATTGAAGGTTGATGTCAATATAGGACAATTGTTAGTATCTTGATGATCCAGGGTCAGGTTAGGCAGGGCTCAGTGTGATGACTTGGCTGAGGTTGTGGATGTTGCCAACATTGGAGATCTAGTGTAAGTAGAAGAGATTGGAGTCTGGAACTGGGGGTCAGGAGAAGCAGCCAAGGGAAACAGTTAGAGACCAGAAAATGATGCTGGGACCAGAATCTGTGTCAGGAGAAAAGACTAATCAGGAGCAGGGATCCTCATGGAGTGGAATATTGTAGGGGTGTGGAGGCATGGTCTGAGCAAGGGTCAGGTCATGGTGGCATTTATCAGGGGTTGGGAGGACGTCAGCAGTATTTCAGAGCATGGTGAGTCACAAATGGCATTGATCAGAAGTGGGTGTTAAAGTGAGGTCTGTGCCTGAGGATAATCAGTGCCCATATTCAAGCAAACTATCTCTCTTCACTTTTGCAGTCAGTTCCCAGAGCTAGTTCCCCTCAATTCAGCCAGTGAAACCTTAGTACAAAAAAGGTAAAAATGAAAAAAATGCAGACACTAGAAATCTGAAATAAAAACTGAAAATGCTAGAAATGCTCAGGAGGTCAGAAACATCCTTGGAAAGAAAAATAAAATGAATGTTTCAGGTCAAAGACCATTCATCTGATAAAGACTCTTAGACCTGAAACATTAACTCTGTTTCTCTTTTCATGGATGTAGCCTGACCTGCTGAGTATTTTCAACATTTTCTATTTTCTACCTCATGATAAACCATTCTTTGGAGAAGGACCCCAAATGGAAAGTCAGCCACATACTTTAATTTACAAAAACAACTTACTCCAGCTTCAGAAATATTAAAGGTGTTCTCTTGCTTGAACTTTCACAATATGTTGCACACACCTCATTGGAAATGTATGTGATTTTTCTCCTTCCAAGATAGAAACAGAAAGAGCTGGAAATATTCAGCAGTTAGACAGCATCTGTGGAGAGATAAGCATGGTTAATGCTTTGGGTCAATAGCTCTTCTTCAGAATTGGAAAGATGAGAAAAGAAGTGAATTTTAAGTTGCAGAGAGAGGGAGAAAGGTTCTGATGAAGTGTCACTAAAACAAACATATTCAGAGAAATGTTAACATCCAGCATAAGGCATGGGGGATGAAGAAGTGTTATGAATTTGTACAATGCCACTGGAATAATTTGATTTTGATTTATTGAATGGTTCTGAGTTTGGTGGATTTGTCATGGGCAGTGAAGTTAAAGGCATAAACAACTACTTTGGAAATAAATTGATATGTCTGTGGATCAACAAAAAATTATGCAAAAATGTTCTGAGGATTTAAAAGATGTAGAATTCTAGTGCGGTAGATGACACTATTCATTGAAGAAATGCATTGTTTTCATTTCATGATCTCTTATATTTTCAATGTTCAACTAAATTAACATTTAAAACACTTTTAATACTTCTTGAATTGATTTACCAGAATTACCAGTTTAGGACTGGCAATAATTTAATGTTTTTATTCTGACTCAGGACTAAAGGTTGAACTAAGTGTGCTCATTAACACACTGCAGTACTATTTGAATATTACATATGCGTTATGACAATTTTTTAAAAAACTAACTGTGAGACAACAGCTTAACTAGGACAAGATTTCCACACATTGTACTTAATGAAGTGATTCAATTAAAATTTTCATTAGGCAGAGTTGAAGGGATACAATTTTTTCATGGAAAATGAGTTATATTATTGAATTTGTTCATGTTCTATTTTAGAAATTAGGTCAAGTTTTAGTTGAGCAGTATACCACAGTCCCTACATTTTGGTACATTAATTTGCTTTCTGCTTTAATTACATTTGCTTCCAGGAAAATGGCTATTTAGGTTTGTCCAAAATTAACTTTCATTTAATTAGCCAATGAAATAGATCAACAAATTAGGGGTTATGGTTGATATGGTGAATATCTGAACCAAGATACAGAAAGACATAAATATACTTTCAGAGGTGACAAGTGAAAGGCAAATTAAAATCAACGTAGTATTTTGGCAGGAGTTATAAGGTTCACTAAGACTTTATTCCACTAAGAAATTAAACGAAGTAGAGAAACAAGGTATTGTGGGAAAATTACTAAAGGCATAATTTCTTATGATAAAGAATACAAACTGGATACTAAAGTTAATTTCCCTAATAAAGTAATACAACTATAGGGGAAAATATAAAATTTATGTATAAGCTAATTTGGAGCACACTTGGAAGTGCTCAATTCAGCACTGGTTTGAATTGAAGCTCGGATTATATGTAATGTTGATTGTGACCATTAATTGTTATTTTATGGCTGTCATCCCTTTAAAGAGTATGTCATATAACTAACTGCTCTCTGGATTGCACCACTGTTTAATAGAAATTCCAGGGAAACAACTTATGAAAAGTCTTTGAATAAACTACATTTATCTTCACTGAGATCTTAATGCCTTGTTCATTAAATGGATGTTGTTAGAGGCCAAGATCCCACTAACCATACATACTTCTCAGTGGTGTTGAGGATAGTGATGAATCACAGACGATAAAAGTGACAAAGTCATTGATGAAGACTGTTTCTCTTTCCATGAATGCTGCCTGACCTGCTGAGTACTGGAAGCATTTTCTGTTTTATGCCTCATTGTAAACCATTCTTGGAGAAGGAGCTCAAATAGGAAGTAAGCCATTTATTTTCAATATACAAAAGCAACTTACACCAACTTCAGAAGCATTAAAAGTGTTCTCTTGTTTGTCATTTCACAGTAAGTTGTACACACCTAGTTGGAAACAGAAAGTTGTAAATATTCAGCAGTTAGGCAGCATCTGTGGAGAGAGAAGCATAATTAATACTTCAGGTCAATGTTGAAGTGACAACATTACTATGTGGGTAGGATAAGTCTGTGAAGCTCATGATAAATCACATTAAGTTTGAAATGGAAATTTGAGCACAGGAAAAGTAAAACTAAGGTAATGCATGCAGAATAGAGTGTGGATAAAAAGTCAAGCCCAGTAATTGTTGAAGTGGCAGGCCTGTCAGATACTAGTTATTATGGAAATCCCAATTGTTCCAACAAGATGAAGGAGCCTGTCATTTCATATATTGAAAAGCTAGAAATGTCTAGGATGAATAACATTAACGAAATGGAAGGCAAGGTTAAGGATGTTTGCATATATAAGAATGCAGGAAGACAATATTATTTGTAATAATAGGGCTGAATAGGGCGATGTTCCCAAACATATTTGCACATCTTATTGTCTCATATAACAAAGAAATGGAGAAGTAATAAAATCATTTCAAACCAGCTCCATCAGAGATTGTGCAAGGTTACATGTGTGAAACCCTGACCAGAATTCAGGAAAGTTGAGTAGTGACTATGTAGTCACCCTGAAAAATTTGTCATGGCACTGCAATCTTACTGTACTTCCAGACTGCAGTATGAGATGTAAGTTTGTGTGTGGGAAAAATGGATGAGCACCCAAGATTTCTCATCTGAACAGACATGTAAGATAGCTATGTCAATAGAAATGTTTTTTCATAACGTGAAGGACATTAGTAAAAATACTGTATCTAAAGTAATGGTAGAAGCATTGGGAAGAAATCCAATATTGAGTCCAGGTCATGTGAAGAAGAGTGGAACAAAGAACAGGTCTGGTGGGAAATCCTGCTGGGAATCATTCAGCAAAGATGCGACAGATCAGACCAGCAAGTCATTTCAACTGTAGAAAGCAAGAGCACATAGTCTCTGTATACAGTGTTAAACAGAGAGGAGCAAGCCTAAACAATGGCAGTCAAGCAGTGTGCCAATGGAAGGAAAACAATTCCAATAAAATAGCAGAGAAAGAAGGTTTACACAACATTGAGGCAAGTCAGCAGTATGTGTATGTTTAACATTGAACATATACTACTAGTAGTGATAAAAAGAAACAGCACTTTCAAAACTACAGTGCAAAGTAATATTCAAGGCATCAGCATGAATATTGTCACAACTGCAGAATTCTCCACCCAGGTAAAGGGCAGGCATAATCGGGTTTAATGAGGTGCCAGTAGCCAGAAGAATATGGCAAGACCCTGAGAATCTTTGGTCAAGTGTGCAAATGAGACGTCCCCAAATCTTCTCCACTTTCTCTGAAATCTAATACTCCTAATAAGACAAGTGCAAACCGTTATCTAGGGCAGCCAATCCGAACTGATCTAATCATCGGTAAATGGAAATAAAAAGATTCTGAATATCTGAAATGAAAACACAAAATGCTGAAAATGCTCAGCAGGTCAAGCAACATCTGTGGAGAGAGAAACAGAAAAAGTTAATGTTTCAGACCAATCAGCGAGTGATGCTTAATGACTTTTCATCAGAGGAGATGGAACGTGAGAGAAGCGAGAGAAGCAGACAGGCCTAGGATCTATCTGGTGAAATTTGGGGATAAATTCTGTAAAGCCTATGTTGACCACTTATTTATAGCAAATGATGCCCAGGAGAATAGCAAAGAAGACTTGAGATCAAAGATCTGAAACGAGTTTCACTGTAGTTCAAAAGGAGTCAAGATGCTGTTTCCAACAAAAGTCAAGGTGATGCAACATCATGAAGTCCTAATATGTTGATATTCCAACTATATAAAACAAAAAATGCTGGGAATACTCAGGTGGTCAGGCAGTGTCTGTGGACAGAGAAACAGAGTAAACATTTAATGACCCTTTATAATCACTTCCTAACAGCCTATGGAAGATGACTCAAAAATTTGCAAGTTTGTGATCATGTTAAATAAAGTGTCGATGATATGGAGCATAGGTGACTCAATGGAAATGAGTTGCACATAGACCAATGTCCTTAAGATACCCATTTGATTTTATAATTTGATTTTCAGTATCTTCGAAATATCTAATCATTTCCCAATTACAGTATCTTAATGAGAACCTGACTACATTTCTCAGACATCCATCCCGTTTCTTAAAGGTGACAAGGTTAGTGTATCAAAAATTACTGACATTATGTGAGCAACCAGTTATAATTAGGGAGAACACCCAAGAGAGGATTATGAAAATATGAATCATAGTCTTTGAAACTACTTCTCAAACTTGTTAACGTTGATCTTTCTTTCTTTTGAGCTGTTAGAGCAGCTTGGACAATCCACTTTTTTATGATGTCTTTATATAGTCAGAAGGGACTAACTCTTTGGAGAAGCATTGGTGGGATGTTAAATCTAATTGCAAGGTGTCAGTCAAGTTATACTGAAGTGTATACACCACTTGGTATCTGGCACTTGCCAAATCTATATGAGCTCTGGCTCAGTCAGTACCATTCTCATCTCTGAGTTCAGGAGATTCTGAGTTCAACCTACTTTTATAACTCGCACATGAAAAGCAAGGCAACCTTTCACTGCAGTATTGAAGGAATACTGTCATCTTGAAAATGCTGAATGAGATTTTAAACTTAGGCCCTTTCTGCTCTTTCAGGTGAATTTATAAGATCCCATGGCAATATTTCTAAGAAATGTCTTTGTTGTCTTAGCCAATATATATCTCTCACTCAATATTACTAAAACAGATTTTTCTGGTCATGTTCCCATTTGATGTAACGTTGTATGCAAATAAGCTGTTGTCCTTCCCACATTACTTCAAAAAGTACTTCTTGGTTATGAACTATTGTCAGACATCTTGAAAGGATGAGGAAAGAATTGTATAAATACCACTCTTCCATTTCCTTTTCGATATCAGTAATACTCTGCCTGTATCCCAAAGCAACTCTTCACAACACTCTTTCTTGCTCATCTATACCCTTCCTATACCTAGTGTCCCACTTGAACACAATATTCCTCGTAGGGACTGACCAACTGCATACAACAGCAGAATAATATCTTCTGAGGGATCTATCAATTATTTTGTATTTCTGAATGGATGGCATTGTTCAACCACACCTGCTAAATATTCACTCACTTCTCTGAACAGACTATGTCTCTGTGTTACTTGTCCCCATCTGCAAACTTTGATGTAAATTTGGTAATATTCCCTTCAAGATTATTTTTCAAAACATTTTTCTTACCTTACATCTGAACCCATTTCCCTCTGTAAATTGCATGTTACGTCCTCATTAGTTCCCAAGAAACTTGAAACTAATGGATTGCTTTGCCAATTAAGTCACTATTATCTTCCAGTCAAATATGGTGAGTCAAATTGTGGGCCCCATGAACAACAAATGAATAAGTGACCAAGTTATCAGTTTATTGTATTTGGAGAGGGAGAGATGATGCTCAGAATAGCAAAATAACTGCTCTTTTTCAAAAGGATACATGAAATCTGTTTAATTTACTTGAATAGACAAAAAGATCCTTTGCTTGACATTGCTCCCGAAAGACAAAAAAGATCTGCCAAAGCAGAACATGGAGAAGAATGATTCCTAAAAGCAAATCCTTATCTCACCATTATCTTATGGAACTGCATAAAAATTCTCATTGCTGATCTAGATCCCATTTTCCAAATGTATATTGTAACATTAAGTATATAAATAGATATACGGAAGGCCCATAATTTCAGCAAAAGTATTGAGAAGAGGACAACTCCATCTGTCTTTACAAGAATAATAGTGGTGAATAATGTATAATTAGTTGCTTATGGAGAAAACATAAAATGAGAGATAAATCACTGAGTGATAGTGGGTGCATAACTCACAAGCCAGTAGGTATAACTTATATAAGATCCAACAGTTTTCTTGCCTCAAAACTAACAAATCAAGACAAATTAATCAGTTAGAAATGTTAAAAGCTATTCACTTTAAATAAAAAGGTTAAAATGAAAGAAAATAAACATAATTAAAAACATTAAAAACTCAAACATCTACCTGCCTGTAGTTTTTTTCCAGAGTCACCAACCTCATTGAAATGATTGGAGTCATCATTTGTACATCAGCCCACTCTATCTTAAAACTGAGGGGGTGGATGTATTGAGCATCCAGCCTCTGTCTTCTTGTGCCAGCATCTAACCTTGAGAATTTTTTATATTTCTAAGTTTCCATTAATATGTATTTATGTCTGAGCTGTATTGGGGACTGGGAATCAAACAGCTGATAAACAGGCAAGGACAAGTCAGCTCTTTGCGTTGCCAGCTGGACTGACTTAACCAATGTAGTTAATGAAGTGTCATGTTGTAACATGAACCTATCATGACGTTTTGAGGCACTGAAATTCCTTACCTAACACTACTTTGGTTACACTTTCGGCAAAGATACAACTGCTATTTAAGGAAAATGCCCAACTAACCTTCTCAGAGCAATGAATCAGGATAACTATTTTACTATTGCCAGCACCACCCACACCCCTAAAAGAGTTGTGAAATATAGAAGTATCTATACTTTGGAGTATTATTGGTATTGGTTTATTATTGTCACTTGTACAGAGGTACAGTGAAAAACTTGTCTTGCATACCAATCGTACAGGTCA
>JARFYF010000094.1:15167825-15183786 GCA_030265395.1 Rhina ancylostomus | reverse complement strand
TCTTTGCATGCCACTTGCTTGTTGACCACCTATCTTAATGGATCAATTATCAAGAACCTAGTGCCTGTGTTTGAATGGTTCCTGCTTGTATTAATTTTGTACAAGGGGCCAGCAGTTTGTTCCATCTTGATTTGTATTTGTGTTGACTACAGCAAAGCTAACCTGCTAAAATGTTAAATGTATTTTGTGGATGGTGTAGGGTTTGTATGCATTTGTGTAGTCGTTTGTGATCTCGAGGCTGTGTCAAAACAATTGACCTAGTCTGCAGAAAGGCAGACCGGATGTTCTTCAGTTTTTAGATTCATTGTCGCTTTCTGTGCATTTTCATAGATTTGTTATCTCTGAATTAGAAGTCTACTTAACAGCCTGAGGCTTTCATTTTTAGAGTGGTTTCATTGTATTCAGCGACATTGTTTTATCCTGTGAGGTGGGCACAATTATATAATGTTTTTAGTTCTTCATGATCCCTTTTTTAACAAGGCTTTTTTTTATTCTTCACCCACCCCCACTCCCCTGTATGAACTTTTTAATTTTGGCTGAGAGCAAAATATCAGAAATGTACTATTATAATTTGAATAAAAAAGCTACTATTGGTTCATCTTGGATTTCTAAAAAGGAGCTTGAGTTTTTCATCAGTAATAAGAACAACAGAAGGAAAATCCTACACCTCAACTATCATACATATTGTGAGAAATGTAGCGAAATATGCTTTGATGCTAGATTGTATTTGGAGATCTTGTTTCTGTATTCAGTTGTGCTAACAGATTTCTTTATTGAGGCATGGTTAGGGGTAGGTGAACCTCAGACTGAATTTTGGTAATGCACTTTTTTCCAATTGCACCAATAGAGCTGTACTAGACTCACAATATACTCACAATGTTAGCATTCTTTGTTCTGATCATATTTTTACCCAGTGAATTCTTCCCAAAGAGACATTCAGATTTTTGTCTGATAAGATGCTAAATTCTGCTCCATTTGATATAATTGTCAAGTTTTTCATGGTGACTCTTAAGGCTGCTTGTTCTTGTAGGCTTCTTTATCAACCCTGAGTAAAATGTGAAATTGTATATTAATCTAAATGAAGAATTGTATATTAATATAATTGTATATTGCCATCAATATCATCTATTTTTGTTCATTCTTTATGCATTTAAAAGACTAATATACTTCAACTGCATTTTAATAAAAATTTTGTAAGCTTTTATGTACCCAAGTTGGAGTTAATGCTTCATTTAGTCATTGAACTTCTGCATTTGCAGCAAGTTTTAGTTTTTTCTCTATCCTAACTTTTGCCTGCTTAATGTTTGTACATAAAATGTTTGATTTAATGATTTTGCTTTTCTCTGTACATTAACAATGAGTTTTATTTATATAGTTTAATAAAACATATGAAGAACTACAGATTAAAAATGGTGAGATCAAAATTCTGCGAGATTGTTTACGGCGTGTGGAATCTGAGCTTGATCAACAGAAAAGACAGTATTTACTCAGTGAGAAGGAGAAAAGTGAAGCACAAAGCCAAAGAGAAAAGGACTTATCCAAAAAGGTATGAGACAACAAGACCATGGAACAAGGTCCAATTCCTACTTAAACTTGTTTAACTTTGACTTCTAAACAAAAACTAGAATATTTCTCAAGATTATTTTGTGGATCATGCACATAGTCTTTTCTAATTTCTGATGGAAAGTTAAATGCAAATGTGCACCAGCAATCTATTCTTTGTTGTCCTATTCCATAACCTCTGATAAGGCATGTAACAGAATGTTTTTGATTTCCTTTTATCTGTGGAAAAGTACCTGCCTGCATTCAGTTCATTATCTGCATTAACTGCTTGCCAAAATTTGGAACTTGTATTAAGTTGCATTGAGCTTATAACTCAGAAATGGGCCATTCCACTCAATTGGTCCATGCCAGTGTGATGCTTTGCATGAGCATCTTGTCACCTCTCTTCGTCTGACTCTGTAAGCATACCAAACATGTACAGAGAAATGTGTTGGTACCTGCTGTGCAATTACAAAGGTGAATTGCCATAATACAGCTTTATTGTCACCCTTTCACTGTTTGAAGATCTTTATTCAGTTTCAGAAAAGAAAAACACTTTTTATTTAGGAAATTTTGTATTTTAAGTTTCCCTTTGATTATTGAATTATTAATGTATTGTAAGCAGTTCTCTGATTATTCTTCCTGTGCAAACCAGGATGTTGAATATCAATAGGTGAGAGTGACTGTCACAGTTGTGCCATAAGTTGTTCTCCCCTTAACATGAACATATGCTGTTAGAGATAGCTTGTTTAACTAGAATAACACCTTCAGTCCTGTTTTAATCTTCAATTCCCAACCTGAAACTCATGGCAGCAGTGTGATATTAGCGAAATAAGCAGTTATGGCTTTTTGCTGGTTTGTTTTTAATGAGGGAATCATGTCAGAACCCCATGTCAGCATATATTTTCTAAACTCATATTGACTATCAGCTAACTTTTTGAAGTAAAATACATTTTTAAATACTTTGTAAATTTAAGGTGCAGTCATTGCAGTCTGAACTGCAGTTTAAAGAAGCAGAGATGAACGAGCTTCGTACAAAATTCAGAAGTGGTGAAAGAACCACCAAGTCTCCACTGCTGGGTGTTGCTAAAGTCAGGTATGTGAGCTGTGTTTCAGATGTGGCTGTCAGATTCATTTGATAAAATGAAAATTCTTATGATTTTGCTTTTCTTCCTTTTGTATTTTTCATTCTTTTAATGCCTTATAAGAAGATAGCAGTTCCATAATGTCCACATAATATCCACAAATTCTTTTCTGTGCAAAAGGCCAGGGATTAAGTTTGAGACAGATAATACAGGCTGTTTTGTACTGTAAAACAAGGTTATTGGAGAAAGAGAAACTGAGGACTGCAGATGCTGGAATTTAAATGAAAAACAGTATGATGCTGGAGGAACTCAGCATCGGCCAGGCAGCATCTGTAGAGAAAAGCAGGCGGTCAATGTTTTAGCTCAAGAGCCGCCTTCAGAACTGAAGATATGAAAAGGGGAAGCCTAATCTATAGGAGGGAAAAGCAGAGCAAAAGATGGGAGGTGGAGTGGGCACAATGTGGTGATAGGTAGATGCAAGTAAGAGATAGTAATAGGCAGGTGCAGAGGAGGAGTGGAGAGCAGATCCACCGGGGGATGGGTTAAAGGTTAGGAGGAGAGAGAGAGAGAGGCTAGGAAAGGAAAGAAAAAAAAGAGGCATGGTTAGGGGTGGGTGTGGGGATTACTCAAAGTGGGAGAATTTAGTGTTCATGCTGTTAGGCTGCAAGGTTCCAAGATGGAAAAGGAGGTGCTGTTCCTCCAGCTTGCACTTGGACTTCTCCTGGCAGTGGAGGAGGCCAAGGGCTGATGTATCTGTGATGGAGTGGGAGGGGGAGTTGAAGTGACTGGCAGTGGGGAGAAGCAGATCGCAGTTACAGACAGAGTACAGGTGTTCTGCGAAACGATCACCTAGTCTGCATTTGGTCTCACCAATGTTGAGGAGGGCACACTTTGAGCACCGAATGCAGCAGCTGATATTAAGGGAGGTGCAGGTAAATCTCCATGTCATCTAAAAGGACTATTTAGGTCCCTGGATGGAGTTGATAGAGAGGTGGTGTAGGGGCAGGTGTTGCACCTATGGCGGGGGCAGTGGAAAGTTCCCCAGGTGGGAGCAGGATGGGTTGGAGGTGAGGAGTGAACTAGGGAGTCACTGAGAGAGCAGTCCCTGCGAAAGGTAGAAAGGGTTGGGGAGAGAAAGATATGCTTGGTGGTGGAGTCCCGTTGGAAATGGCGGAAGTGGCAGAGAATGATGTGTTCAATATGTAGGCTGGTATGATGCAATGTGAGGACAAGAGGGACTCTATCCCTGATGGATCTGGGAAGGGTGGGGGTGAGATCAGAGGTGCAGGAAATGGCAGAGATGCGGGTGCGTGCTCTCTCAAGCACAACAGGGGGAAGCCATGGTTAATGAAGTTGGACATCTCGGATGTCCTGGAGTGGAAACCCTCATCATGGGAGCAGATGTGGCGGAGAAATTGAAATCCTCGCAAGAGACAGGGTGGGAGGAGCTGTAATTGAGGTGGCTGTGGGCATCAGTGGGTTTGTAGAAGATGTTGGTGGATAAGGAATCTCCCGAGATGGAGATGGAAAGATTATTGGGATGTTTTCCTTCCAGAAACAAGTGTGCAAGATTAGATAAAACTGTTCAGGACTGTAAATTCTCTAATACTTGCAATCTACATGGAAGTTGAAAACCTTAGTCCTTGATAACAAATCAGTTTGTTTAGGACAATTCTAGTTTCAGATCAGAGAGGGATCACTTGCTAAAACTGGACTGGAAGCATATCCATAGTGTTGAGGAATGAAGCTAAATGTTCTATGTAGGAGGCAAGTGAGTGACAACACCTTAAGCAGTTGGCAACTTGCCATCATGCAAGCATGCATCCAACTCTTGCCCATCAGCTTGATCCTTATTGTCATGTCTCATTCTTTTATATTTTTGTCATCTAAGACATACAATGCTTATTGGCATATTGCATAAGAATGACAGATGGGAATTTTGGACATTATGTATACCTATCAAACTATGTTTAGTTCTCAAGGATGCAGGAAAATTCATAGACTGAGTGTTCTCATGTTCTTTACCCAAATCTCTTCATAACTTAATTATCTTTGTAGTCTTGGAAGGTTTGCACTTGGATTTTTTATGTTGGACTGTTTGCCCTTCTTATGAGGAGAGGGTTATAATCATAAAGCTGAAGTTTGATTAAATATTTGAATATAGATTTTTTTCTGGTAACTTTTACAAATATTACATTATTTTGTTCAAATTGATGAGGAACCTTGTTCTTTGATTGTTACAAAACAAAGGGTACATGGACCGGAGAGTACTTAGTTTTTTTTTGGCCCTTTTATTTTAAGATAAGATAAAGTATCTTTATTCGTCTCATGTACATCAAAACACAGTAAAATGCATCTTTTGCGTAGAGTGTTCTGTGGGCAGCCCACACGTGTCGCCAGGCTTCCAGCGCCAACATAGCATGGCCACAATTTCCTAACCCGCACATCTTTGAAATATGGGAGGAAGCTGGAGCACTGGAGGAAGCCCACGCAGACATGGGGAGAACGTACAAACTCCTTACAGATAGTGGCCAGAATTGAACCCGGGTTGCTGGCGCTGTAATAGCATTACATTAACCGCTTCACTACCATGCCTTAGCTGGTCTTATTCATAAATGATGTGCTTTGGCTCTCTGATAACACTTGATGTGACTTACCAAGAGGTGGTATTCAACAGCGTTTGGAAGATTGTTTTCCTTTTCCTATCTCTAATGTCTGTGTTGTTGACATTTCCAAATTAGGAGAATTGAGAAATCAAATGTATATCTAATTCCTTTTGCTCTAGTTTATAAAACAATTTTGAACTGAGTCTGTTTTTTCATGAGAAGTGTGCAATGTGACAAACCATAATGGAAAATGCTGAGATATCCTGTGATCGATCCATCCGTCCGTCCGTCCGCCCGAACTGTTAACACTTTCATATTATCTCATGAGTTTTTGTCATTGATTTTCCTTACCTGTGATTTTCTTTGTGACTTTGTAAACCTTGTTGCCAACTGGATATTTTAGCTTCAGTTATTTTTGTTGGGAGTCTGTCCCACTTTAGCATGGTTCTGAGAGAACAGGATTCCCCTTGTCTTTCATTTTATTAAAGCTTTGTTATTTTTAAACTCGTGTTCCTTATTTATACTCTGTCCTGAATGAATAATCTATGCCTCTTAGCATTTTTAAGATCTGGATCAGCATTCTTTTCATTTATCTTTTCCTTCATCGAGACATTGATTCCGTGCCTTACTGTGCAGGACCCTGAGTTCTAAATTACTTTATTCTTCTGTGAATCATCCCCATTGCTTTAATGTCCTTTTCTTGAAGATAAAGAGCCAATGTTCCAAGCAAACTTTGAAGTTAAAAGTCATTTAACTTGTCATCATTCTCAGGATACAACAAGAACATGCTTGATTATTTCAGGCTGAATTTTAGTAATGTTATTTACAATATGGGTTGATATGTGTATTCTTGCCCTTCTGTGTTTCTGTTCTTTCATTTTTGTCCATCTTGGAGCCATGCCTGGCGATATCTATCATTATTGTAATCAGTTACCTGGTTATAATTTGAACTTTTACAAATCTGTATTATACATTAGACATTTTCATCTTTGACACATACAGAAAGAAAGAAAGAAATACATTGCTTAAAAGTGGGGGCTCTAATATAGTGAGTACCAATGTATTTTTCCCACTGTCTTTAACCCTGTTTCAACTGGTAACAAAATTTAGTCTTGATTCCTCTTGGATGTTTTCATAGAAGAGCAAATAGTTAGAATAAAAACACTTCTCACTTTTGGTTTATGTAAAAGAATTGAGATCTATGAGGAATCTTGAGCAGATGAATTTCACTCATTGGCTTAGTAAATGATTTTCATTTTTAATTGGCATGTTTTAACCATTATTAATAAGGAGACTTTTGTTTATGCCTTTTTGAAGCATCAAATATCTAGTGAAAGATGGTAAGTTCGAATTGTTGGCAATGTCTCTATTCATTCAAATGTTCTCTAATATTTACTAACATAGCTATATATTAAAAAAATTCTCATTAGCCCCAGGAAAAGTTCATCTGGATCCAGTGCTTCTCCACAGATCGCAAGGAATTATTTTCCTGATAAAAAGTCGTTTGCTGCAGAGATGTCCCCTGTGCATTCCATTTGTTCTGCTTCAACTGCTAACCAGCTCTCAGGTGATAAAGATTGTTTTTTTAATTGTATTTTTCTTGGATTGTTATTAACATTTAAATTGTGATTATTACCTGTTAATAAAAAATGTAGAAGTGTTTGAAGTTGCAATATGTGTTCATAAGGAGCAGTCAGAACATTGTTCTTTTTCAAACCTTTTTATCTGTTGAATTTTGTACCATCTTTACCTATGTCATAATGAAATCTAACTAGTATAATTGTCATTCTTATTTTTATAAAGCTTGCATTGCTTATACACAGAAACTGCATTTCTTTCTTTGAGTAATATCTTTAAACTGAAGAAATTACTTATTTTATCATTTGAATATTTTGTCATTTGAAGCAGTAGAATCCATCTTAAGTAGCTTTCTACATTCTAACATAAGTGTCATTGTCATTCTGTTTGTGAGGAGGATCTGCTTGAAAGTTTGATTCTTAAAATGCTGGTCTTCCAAATGTCAGAAGGAAAACAGATTAATTAAATATTTGTTTTGAAACAAATGGTATAAATTCTGGAAAAACTTTCACATAGTTTGATCAGTCAGCATGTGAACATCAAATAAGCAGTGAGAAGTACTCTCAAAAGTAATGTAAACGAGAACCATTGCAGAAGAATAAAAAAACATAATCTTCAGAACAATCCTGCTTTACAGAAACTAAAACAGAAGAATGCTGTTTCTGCCTGATTCAGATCTTTGCTTTTGAAATTGCTCCATAATAGGGAGCTGAAGCTGTGATTTTCCTGCTTGTTTGTATATGGACTATATTTCTATCATAATTGTTCATGCTGAGAGAGATGCGATAGTTTAAGTTTGTACACTGGGCATCTGCTGAACCATATGACTTGAACATGAGGAGCATAGCTAAAGACCTAGAGGTATGGATAATCAGTGTATCTGAGTTTTGCAGCTATCTTTGAGTCCCTTCTCCATCTACTATCTTATAAACCAGTTACCTTCTTCCACTATTCACAGACATATGCTATGCTAACAGTGACCACATTTTTGAATCCTTTCATTGAAGTACTATGTCAAGAATAGATATTAATGTGATTTATTTGACAGAGAATACTAATTTTTTTCCCCTGTGAATACCCTCCATAAAATCCTGAAGGCAAGTTTGCTCTACAAATTTAAAAAAACATTGGGTGTTTTGACAAATGAAACTTTGCTGAAAGAATAATGGCAGCTGCTTTTGAAAAAGGATGTTAGCCTGAGGAAATGTGTCAAGTGAATGAAGTGTTGCCAGACTTTTTGCTGGATCCCCTGCTGTTTGCAGTTAACATAAAATGCCAGGATACAACAACACAATTAAAGGTGCAGATGCTGATCAGAAGAGTTGTAGGTTGAAGCCATTAAAGGTTTTGAGCCCAAGGGCACAAACTTGTTTGGAAACATGGGCAATTGGAAACAAATATAGGTCTTTGAGAATGGGTGGTGGAGATGAGAGAGATTTGCATGCTGGTTAAGATATAGCAGAACTTTTTTGAAACCTTAAGTAGAGCATAGAATGGGAAGCTGGGCAGGAAAGGTTTTGAGGTAGAAATAAAACGAGGATTTCGGTGACTGAGTCACAAAGAGATTGGTAATGTTGTGGAGCTATTAATCATTTTTTAAAAAATTTAACTTTTATGCTAACAGAGACAAAAGATTTGAAAGAGTTCCACATTGCCAAGAAGGAAATGCCTAAAAAAAGTCTCTCACTTAACTCCATTCTGGGAAAATTCTCCCACAACAGGCAATCTGAAGGTAAACAATTATTGTAGTATAATATATTTGAAAAGATTACATATGATACAATTTAGTGGAAAAGTTCTTGCTTATGGAATGTTCCTGTGATAAAGTTTATGCTGTCTGTGGGCTTGATCTTACAGTTTACTTAATTTTAAAATTGGTCACCTGGCATATCCCTTTTCATTTAATCAACAATCTCTATTTTTTTATTGTTTTGCCTGTGTTTACCTACACTTTTATTTTCCTGCATACGAAAGTCAAGTCAGGAAAAAAGAATATTCTTCACAGCCCAATTCAAGCAGTGCTTATTTCAGCCTGGCATTATTCTAAGTAAACCTTCTTATTACTGGGGCACATATGCACCTGGTTCATCATTTTGTAGGCAATCTTCTTTTAAGTTCCTTGTGTAAATCCTTAGCAATTAAAAGGTGGTTACTGCAACAAAGAACAGATAATGGAAGTACAATAGTTGCATTGTTCAAGTTTCTTAAGTTTCCATGTATTTGATGGAATTCTTAGATGCCAATCAGTCATCACTGTTTGGACTCTATAGGTTTCTGAAGCTGTGGAGGCATTGCTTTCCCTTGGGGAACTGGAGCTATTCCACTAGTCAATGAGGAAATCTCTTTTTAGGTAGGTTCCTGAAATTAATTGAGTGGTAGCAATCATCCTTCATCGATTTTAAGGCTAAATTGTTTTTTGGAATGACAAGGTTGATATGGTGTGTTGTCTGAAGAATCTTGCATTTCTGTGGCTTGTTATGGTCTAGAAAAGAAAAGACACCAACATACCTCACTACTGAAAAGATTTTAGATTAGTCTTCAACTTCAGAGGAATAGAGAAAGAAATGACTGAAGTGGTGAAGTCTGTTAATGGGTAATAGCCAATCACACTTGTAACTTTCTCCCTTCAACTGTATCTCCTGTTGTATGAATGTCTCAAGAATAAGCCAGGTGATGCCTCACCAGATGAGCCCACAGGAGTCTTTTTTTGCCCATGTTTAGGAGCATATATAGTGAAGAACATCTCAACATCAAAGCCTGAATATATTTTCAACAGCAGCTTTTCATTGTTTTGTTTTTAACATTTCAAATTTATAGTATGTGTGGTTAGTTGCACAACCAAAATTGCATTGGAATAAAATATACTTTTTTTTTGTAATCTGATTTTTTTTTGGAGGGTGGGGGAGGAATTAGATGATAATAGTAATAGTGAAGTGTAAATTTACTCCATATTTGGCTTTTTATTTAGCTTCTCCTTTTTGCTCACTCATATATATTTAAATACAATTTAAATCTTAGTTTAAGTTGCAAATTTGACACTTCAGTAAATTTTATATGGTTTAAATATGTTTTATTTGTCTTGGTGTAAGTGTTTTTGTCTTGGTGTAAGTGTTTTTTGGCCCTTCATTAGGTTCTGCTAGCCCACATTCCATTTGCACTGGTGAGGGGAAGCAAGTAGCTTGGTCCAAAGTTGATATTCAGATGGCAACTGGAAGATGCAGAAGACAAGTTGAAGGTGATTGACTAATTTTCAAGTCTTACAGTTGGTGTCATCAAATAGTATATTTTTATCATGTAGGGCTAAAATAAATGTAACCGTTGACATTCTCCTTTGATGATCATAATTTAGTGCTCTTATTTGCCATTGTAAGGCAGTTCTGTGACCCTTATTCAGAAATGCCAACATTAATTGATACTGTTTGGGTCCCTTGGATGACTGAAATGTTGATTTTGGAGGTGCCTGACCTGCAATGAATTGGAAATAGCTTGGTACGTAGATATTTCCTGGGTTGAGTTTCCAAACTTTATTTGGAAAGTTTGGAAATGTGTGGATTAAAACAGACCATCCATCCTACTAATTGAGTAGGAAAGCCATTTATTGTGCAGATTATAAATTAGTTAGCTTTTAATAGAGCTTCCTTCATCTTTTGTTTAATTGCAGGCATTAAGTACACTTGTTTTGTGAAATTTGTGCTTTTTAAGGTGCTGTTCTGATGACTATGCTGCTCAGTCAGCCAGTTGGTCCTCGGAGTTTGGGGTTGAGCCACCTCCTCATTTGCAGTTCTGAAGCTTTCACTGGGTTGGTCCAACACCATAGTTGCTGCGGCACGTGAGTATAACTTGTTATAAATGCAAATAGAATTCCACAAGCTTCTGCCAAATTAAAATGATCTTAAAATATCACTTTGAATGTTGATTTTTATTATGAATAATGCAAGCAAATCTTAGTAAATATTTTGTTAACTTAATTTGAAAAACCTTCATGTGCTGTTTCTGCTGATTATTTTGCCAGACAGTAGCACTGGCACAGGATTGCACTGGCAGTAAATAAACTGCTTTGATGATTATCTACATTCCTTATGTGGATGGAAAGGAATGTGGAATAAATAAATAGAATTTAAGGAAGGTAACCTGGCTCTTCTCGGAAGTAATTTCTTTTGATGTTCGGGCAGATGATTGCAGCTGTTATCCTTTTAGTATTGTTTTTCTTGAATTTAAACAACATAACTAAGAATTTCTTATGTACAACCTACCTTGCTGAGTTTAGTTCAGAGAATAAGATTCATTCTGGACAGCTATTTGGTGCCTGAAGTGTTCCTCAGCCTCGAATAGATTTGGAAAACTAGCAACATTTAAAGCCAGGTTTTGTTCTAAAGAATTTCCATATTTTGGTAGGTGAATAACTTTAATTCCAGACCAAGAATTCAAGAGAATGAGCTTTTTCAAACTCTTGAGACCTCTCTTTCCTGTCCTTACATTTAATGTTTTTCTATTATAAACATCCTGTTCCATACTTGTTCTCTTGGCCTTCTCTCCCTCATAAGTATCTTTGCTTCCCCCTTTTATTGCTTTCAGACTTGCCTTTAAACCCTAATGCCACTTTAATTTTCAAACCTTTTATTCCTAAGTGACTAATCATATGCAAAGTTGCAAAACACACAAAATGCTGGAGGAACTCAGCAGGTCAGGCAGCATCTATGGAGGGAAATAAAACAGTTAACGTTTCGGGTCGAGATCCAAGTTGTAAAGTTATTTTCAATCAAATAATACAATATTTTTTCAGTTTCTTGCTTATATTTATTATTTTGAACAATATTCCTCTATTCACAACAGCAACTTAACCACAACAATTCATTTTTAATTTGTATTATACCTATGGTAGTTAATAAAACTCCTGCTTTCATTTAACTACCACAGCATTTCATCTCTAACTAAAACAGAAAATGTTAAAAATACACAGTAGGTCAGGCAGCATGTGGAGAGAGAAACAGATAACATTTCAGGACAATGACCTTTCATAGAACTAGAAATTAAAAATCAATAATGTTTTTAATTGCAGATAAGGGAGAGGGCTGGAGAGAACAAGAAGAATATTTGTGATAGTCTCTCAATGCTATAATTTTTTAAAAATGTCAATTGATGCAGCATTTTTTTAAAACAGAAATGTTGCTGTAGTGTCTAATACCTCTAGTACGGGGTATTTTGTTACATCCAGTGCAGTTAAATTTTAATCCTGATCTTCAGTGATATTTGGAATTGGCCCCACGTGTACATGATTAATAGATGGAATTATAGGATAATGAATCCTTTTAAGTTCACTCAGCCAATAGGTATTCGGATTGATGGTAATTGCAGAGGAAACTTCACCTGATGTATTCTGATTATGCAAAGTTAAAAGGGCAGAGAATATAAATGTCATATAGTAATAAATCTTTCATCTTTGCAGTGACTCTTCTTCAACTGAGAAATCTTCTGAAGTCAGGATGAAAGAAGTTCCTTCAAATTTAAATGAGCTTCAACAGTTAGCTTTGTGTGGTGTTAACATGCTCATCTTGGACCAGGAATTGTCAAAAAAAGACTTGGACACTACAGAAATATCTCTCAGGTTAAGAAATCAAAATGACATGCCTGGCGCAGTTCACCTTTTGCCACTAATAGAATATTACCTTGATAGTTACTGTCAAGCTTTGCAAACTGAAAGAGGAGGAAGGAGCCCTTCTAGAAGCAGAAATTGCTGTTCCTCCAGCTCTGGGGAGCTCACTGCCTCAAATATAGATGATCATTTACATAATTTGGAAGACTTTGCACTTACAGCACTTGGAGTTTTATATCATCTTGTATCACATAGTCAAAGGGTTGGAAATTCCTTATTGGTCCATAACTCCAGTCAGAGCACTGAAGGTGACTCTTGCTCAGCTGCTCAAATACATATAAAAAACACACCACCGGTTGAACATAGCAAAGAAGAAGCAGGGACATCTAGTCTTCAAAAGGATCACATAAGGCTGCAGGAATCAGCTGGCTCCGAACAATCTCCGAATCACTTGTTCGACAAGTTACTCCAACTTTCTGACCCTGTGGCTATAAGCACATCTCATCGAAGAGAAAATGTCCAACATCAAAGCTTGAGAGTTTTGAGGAAGGTTGCTGAAAGTGCAAATGCTGCCCTCCTGCACAGGTAAAGAAGATCAGAAGTCATGTAGTAAATTATTTGTTAATTATCTGTGAAACTCAACCTGGAACCAAATGTTGCTGGTTTATTCCTTATTCTGCACTGAGTAGAATTAACAGTAAATATTCTATAATTAATTTCAGCTTCTCTGAATCAACTAATGTGTTCCGGGCTCTGAGCCCTGCTTCTTAATCCTAATTATTATCCATTGATCTCTTCTGGAAGTGCACACATGTAAACCTGTTCTGGCTTGGCTGTTTTGCTTGCTGAACGACTTGATAGTCTAGACTTGTGTTTCAGAAACCCTTATCTATGTGTATCATCTAAGTATGGATTGTCCAGTAACAGTTGTATTAAACAGCAAATGGCATAAATAAAAGTTACTAAAAAATCTGCAGATGCCGGAAATTTAAAATAAAAATAAGAAATCTTGGATACATTTAGCATGTCAGGCAACATCTATGCAGAGCGAATCAGAATTAATGCTTGCGATCAATAATCTCCTGTTTTGATCTTTCTCCCTCCATAGATGATCTGCTGAGCAATGAAGTCAAATGTGTGTTTTTGTTTTAATTTTGAAATAGATTTTGAAAGGATTTTGTAATATCATTTTTGTAGGTCTTTATTTGTTTGCTATTACAGCTAAGATTTGTAAAATTGCCATTGTGTCTTCTGCCACATTGATTGTATATTAAGTCATGCTGCAATGGAGACAAACAGCTAGAAATCAGCTAATTTTTCATTCTTAATCAGCTTGAATTCAATTAGAGGAAAGCAGAAGTACTTTACAATACTTAAATTATCAATGAAATATTAAATCATATTTAATTTAAACATGCTACAGTAAATCTCCGATGGAAGAATGTATGTGAACCAGCACTTTGGTAAGTGGGAAGGGGATAAGTGCACTGAGGTACCAGTGAGTGGGAAGGAATCACAGCAAACATTACCTGGTGAGCCAGATGCCAAATCATTGGGATTTTCAAGTGGTCTATATAAAATATTCATGACAGCAGTACAATTTAACTAATGGTTGACCACCCTAAGCAAGATGCCATGATATGGTTAAAATGATTACAGAAATGTTCATTCTACCAATAGGTCACACTGTAAAGCAATGTAATTGTCCTTCAAGCATTAAGTTACATTGTGTTTGGGGGCTTTGCATTATGGGCCATGTACTCGAGAAAATAATTACTTTATTTAAAGATGGAATTTATCTCTTCTGCATTTTTTTTTATCAGTCAGGGACTTTATATAAAGAAGATTACTAAGTATTCTATATAAAAGTAGGTTATCATGCATGCTATCTGGTGAGTGGCACTTATTTTTCTAATTGATTTACAGTTGGTTGTATTTGGAACACTGGTATGCAATATCTGTAATCTCTCCAGAAGGCTTTAATGATCATTAGAACCAGGATGTTACAGACTGAACTTAATGCCATAGTTTGAATTGTGGACACTTTTAGAATGTTCAAAGCCTGTGCTAATTCTCAGGACTAGGAGGAGGCCATTTCCCAATCAAGCATGTTCTGTCATTCGGTAGGATCATCACTATTTGTGATTGAACTCCAATTACTTGCCTTTCCCTCAAATCCCTCAATGCATTTGATTCGCAAAAGTCTGTGAATCTCTGCACCTTCCATTCCAAATTCTTTTAGTGTTTAGAAGCTTTACCTCAAACATAAGAGTAGCATGACTGATGAATGTAAGCATCTGCTTGCAGTGCATTGTATTTTTGTCACTGTATGCGTAATATAATTTGCATAATTCTGGCAGTTTTACTTGAAATATTGTTCTTGTTAATATTTTTGACTGCATTCTGCAGTCAGTCTGTCAGTGGATTGTAAATAATTCTACACTGTTTGAAGGAAGCTGAAAATATGGGCCCATCACTTTACAAGAAAATATTAGTTTCCACATAAATTATTTTCAATATTTAATGCAGTATCATGGTAATTAATAGCTTAATTTATCTAAAATCATCCTATATCTTTGTGATAGAAATTTAATTTTAAGTCCTCGTAGTAGATCCTTACCCTAACCCTAACCCTAAGTCGAGTTCTTGCTCAGAGGACAGTACAATTTAATGTGGTTAGACCAGCAAGCCTTATACAGTTAAACCTAAGACTGCACAGAAAGCTTCTAGTATAAGTTAAGTGCTTTCTTACATTTAACTATGCTCTATTCATTAAGGAAGGCCTCACTTCAACATAACATAAACCAATAAACTAACTCTTTTGTAGCTGACATAGATTTCATATAATCAAATCAAATAAAAACATAATCTAATGATTTTCCCCTGAAAAGACATGACTCCAAAATACAATCCCAATCTCTTCACATTCCATGTTACTTGCTATCAGAAATTCTTCCTCATTTAGGAATGCACTGCCTTTATGCACTACACTCCCTACAAAAGATTCACTTTGGATTTTAAATTGTATGTGCAGCCAAGTAATGGGTTTGAAGTACAAATAGACATCTTCTGTGATGTTCAGTTAGGGGAGGAACATTTTGATACCTCAGCTATATTTTCAACCCCAAAAATTTGACAGATGAAGAAATAAACCCAGCATATACAAAGGAAATGTAGCATGAACAATTTTAATAGCTTCAGTCACAAAATTCTTGTTTAAAGTCATGGTGTCTTTTGGACAACATACTGGTTACGCTATAAGTGAGCACAGAAACATCTATGACTAAGGTCATGCTTTTATCCACAGTGCATGAGCACACATTTCTCAAGTAAGAGGTAATGTTTTCAGTTCTTCATGGACCTTACGTTTAATTAATCATGGAATGAAAAATGGTGTTTGATGTTCTCCTGGTGTTGAATTATATTGTCAGTCTGTATTGATATATGTTTTCACCGATGGGAGATATTTGTTTTAAACAGAAGTTTTTACTACCCTCTTGCATTGATGTAAACTATTAACACCTTCGGCTTTGAAAATAGGAGGATAATTTATCTCA
>JARFYF010000094.1:15150747-15163866 GCA_030265395.1 Rhina ancylostomus | reverse complement strand
TTTCCCCAGGGCTGAAATGGTGGTCACAAGAGGACATAGGTTTAAGGTGCTGGGGAGTGGTTATAGAGGAGATGTCGGAGGTAAGTTTTTTACTCAGAGAGTGACGAGTGCGTGGAATGGGCTGCTGGCAACGGTGGTGGAGGTGGAAACGATAGGGTCTTTTAAGAGACTGTTGGATAGGTACATGGATCTGAGATAAATAGAGGGCTATGGGTAAGCCGAGTAATTTCTGGGATGGGGACATGTTCGGCACAGCTTTGTGGGCCGAAGGGCCTGAATTGTGCCGTAGTTTTTGTATGTTCTGTGTTCTAAAAGTTAGTGTAATGGTAGCAACTGTAATAGGTTGTTTATAACAATGCAATTTTCCTTTCCAATCATTAGCAAAAATACTAGTCACTTGATTTAAGTTAATAAGGTATATTGGTTTGCTAATTAAGGTGTGGTTTAAATAGCTAAAGTATTTCTAGTTCCACTATAGAATATTTTCAGTTTTAAACTCAACACAAACAGTAGTTTAAATACAAAAGCTTTGCAATTTAAAACTGAATACACTCGGAATATTCACATCAGATAATGCCTGAGAGAAACTACTGTCATATAAGTAAAATGCTTTTTCAGCTGAGTAAAATATTTACCCTATCTAGTTCCCTAAACATTCCTTCCAGGTGAAATGTTGAAATATCTCTTTTCATACTGTTCCACTGCTCATAATGCAGTCTCATTCACACAGGAGAAAGCAAGCGAGGTTGGGTATTCATTTTGCATAATGCCTCTGTTCATTCCTCAGACACGACTCTGAACTGTATGTCGCTTGTCATTTTAATTCCCTGCACACACTAACAGCACCTTGGCCTTTTATTCAGAGCTTTGTTGTCTTCCAGGCATAACATTGTAGACAAGAATTTTAAATCTTACACATCCCAATCAATCTTTGGGCAGCAGTTATTGGTATAGTTTTTCCTTTTATCATTTACTCCCATCCTAGTCCCATCTGTTATTTTCTTTCCCACACCTTTTTTGGCTTGCATAATGATTTCTTTTGGTTAATTAATCCTCCTGCATTTCACTGTGACACATAGTCATTCATACATTCATTCTGCCTGTATTTGAAAACGTGTAAGCCTGAATCTTTTTCTTGGTTGTTAGGCCTGAATGTGCTATATTTAAAGGTCTGTGTTGTACTCTGCTACTGAAATTCAGTAGCACATAATTTTGGAGGCAGAGTAAAAAGCACAGTTGCTACTGGCTTTACTACCACAGTTACTACCAATTGTGCCAATTACATCTCTTCTGCAATTCTGGTGACTTATTGAACCAAACTACTGTTTTTCTTTTACAAAGCTTTCTTGGCTGCACAGTATTTTCAGCATTTCTGTCCTTATTTCTGATTTTCATTATCTACAGTATATGCTCCTGCAGTAATGTATCGTATTGATTTATTAAAATTATCTATAACTACATAAATAAACTTTTTGTTCTTTCCAGCAACATGCCTGTTTCTTAACCTATGCACATATGCTTCCTCCAGACCTGACAGCTTGGCTTCAGATAGACTCTGGCTTCAGCTTGAACAAGAGGTCAGTTGCAGGCCTGAATTTTCTTCTGTTATAAAATTAATATTGTTTTAGAAATTTGATAATTTAAATTGTGCAACTTGGTATTTAGGAAATCTTAATTTTGTTGTGTTTAGTCAGACCTCAAAACATTAAAAATCTTTTTTATTTCTCCACTTTAATAGATTGTTCGATTCATCACCAAATTTGGTTTGTCTCATTCTGGTGCCAGTGCTGTGTTGGTAGAATCAGACTGTCCGTGCAATACTGAGGTAACCAATGCAAAAATAATATTGTTAATATTTTACTCGACATCTGTCTTTTTGGTTTTAACTAAACAGATTTGGGAATTGTTCACAAATTAAAAATTAATGATGATCTTTAATTCTAATTTAGGGTGCAGTGCACGTTTAATGTCAGAATGAAGCAGCATCAGAACTTAATTTTGAAGTATAATGCCCATTATCCAGTCCTAACTCTGGACTTTGGGGATGATTCAATTATGACTTGTGTCAGTGTCAAGAAAGAAAGATGTACTGATGTCACATCTGTAGTTTAGACATGATCTCAGAAAATTCTCCAGTATGAATGTGGCACTACTGATGATTTTACCTTTTCTGTCTGTAAAATTTTCATTCTACCATTCATACAATTTTTTTAAGTGCCTTCTTTTCTTACAGTTGGGCAATTGATTTCCAGTGAGTCGTTTATCACATTAATTTCTAGAGGTTGAGTCATGTAGACTTCTTTGCTTCTGCAATGCATGTTTTATTTGTTCCATTTATTGAGTTGTCATGTACAGATATGTTGATGGAGATATAAACAAATTCATGGCATTGAATATTCTTGCTTCATACTTGAGAATGCTAGAATTTAAAATGCTAAATTTGAAAATTTGGTTGGCAAGCTCCATGATATTGGTTGTTTACACCTAATATGGCATTCATTGTGAATAAGAAAGAACTTTATGTGGCTAAGTAGTATTTATCATGTATGCATTGTTCTTATTTTGCAGATCTTGAAAACTTTAATAATTATGTTACACCGACAGTGGCTTACCATTCGACTATCCACACAGAATCTCTCTTCACTGGGGACTCGAGCTGTGGTGCAGTTCCTGCGAGAAACTGTTATGCTGCTGCACTCCCTTTCACAGAGGGACAAAAATTTTACAGACCATTGTTTTGTTGTACTGCACCTATATGATCAAGTTATGCATGGAATTAAAGCTGTTTTTAAAAAACTGCCAGATCTGGAAGAAAATGAAGGTGAGAGATATTTGTCTTGGTTAATTCTTTTTAATATAATGTGTTTATTTTTGGGCATAGGAAGTATCATGGGGCACAGTTAGTCAGTATTTTTAAACTCGTTCATAGGATCCAGGCATAATTAGCAAGTCTGTTTTTTTTTTGCTCAATTGCACATGAAGAGGTGGTGTTGAGCTGCCTCCTTGAATTACTGCAATTCATGTGGTCAAGAACTTCCAAGCTACGATTAGATTGGGTCAGAATTCTGGAATATTCCAGGAGAGAATGGTATGTGACGGATTTGTAGGTGGTAGTGGTGACAGATGATATTGTAAGGCTTGTTTGATTGGGAGGTGCTGTCAAAGAAGCCTTGATGAGTTCCTACATTACATCTTTGATGGTACAACAACCCAATAGTTTCATCCTCATATTTGACTAATGCAGGATTTTATTTTAAACTGAATTCAGATTTTCAAATTGCATGGTAAGATTTGAACTCATTTTCCTGGGTTATAACTTCAGGTTTGTCAACTAGTCATTCAGTCAGTCAACCAATATAGTTCCATGGGGTGTGTTTAAAAGAAAGTTGTAACTCAAAACTCAGAATTCTGGGACTGTGTCAACATGGGTCAAGTTGGAATTGATTGTTATTTAACTGCTTCATCAGCTTTGTTTCACTAACTTTCTTGGAATCATAATTGGTTTTCACCAAAATTACTAATTTGGTTCTTGGGTAACTGTAGCACAGTTCAAAATTCTTGTAGTTTATTTGAAATGGTTTATATGCTGTTTTAAAACATGGTATTAGAACAGTGCTTTGGCTTGAAATATCTTCAGTCTCATTGATATTTGATCTCATTTCAGAAATTGCATTGGAAGAGCTTTGTTCTCCTGAACCCGAAGCCGAGTATCAGGGATTAGAAACTGATGGACCTTAAAGCACCAAGTACAAAATTGGAAAATAAATCTTCAGTCAAGCACAGATAATTGTGCACTTAAATGCATTCATTTGTAGTCTGATACAACTGAGCTAATCTTTCTCAAAGTAAATTTCATAGCATGTCACAGAAATCACAATGAACTGCTTTTAAAGCACTAGTTTTGGATGGTTTTGTAGATGAAATAGATGCAGCTATTTATACCTTATTCATTGATTCAAGTGGGAAAGGAAAAACTTGCTGGTTAATAACACGCATCCACACTTGTTACAACTATCACTGTTAAAATGGTCATTAAATGTCTTTTTACTGTTCTAAAATGCAGATAGCCAATTTTTTTTTATTTTTTGGCCATACAGTAGAGTTTGGTAGTTTATTAACATTAGACTCTATGCATCAGGAAAATTAACTTACAATGGTATAATTGTCAAGTAGTTTATTTTTTTCTGGGAAACTACTGAACCTCAGCTCCATATTTGTTTGATGTTCATTTTTAAATTTTGTTTAAAAATGTGGATAGTTATGCTTTCATGCTTGAGTGATTTATTAAGGAAACAGGTGTCGGAATGGTTTTTTTTTATTCCATGATAATGCGGCGGCAGTTCAGAATACTTAGAGGTACAATATAACAAAAATGGAAAACACTGAAATCGCTCAGAGGGTCTAACAACATCTAAAAAGGAAGGAAAAAGATTGTTTCAGAATTAAATGGTTAACATTTTCTGTTAACAGCGTAGCGGCTAGCTGGCCTGAGTGTTTCCAGCATTTGTCATTTTTGTTTCAGACTTCTCAGCATTTTTTTTACGTGTTCAACATTTGATAATTTTGTCAGCTAATGCCTTAGGTGATGTATCTAAAAATGATTCGAGGAGAAGTACCATTGATTCAGTCATACTTGAGGAATAAAAATGCTTATTTTGCAAAAGAGAATACTCAGTTTGATAGCTGAATTAATTTGTCGAGTGCTAGTCAAATATGAGGGATCACTGCATCTTCAGATATGTAAAATATTTTCCTAACTACTTGTACAACTTTGTTTACAATAAATGTAAATTATAAACATTTAATGTTTTTTAAATTTTGTTTCAAGATAAAACTTATTTTCCTAATCCTTTACTACATCAAAAAGTAACTTGTAAAAATTGGGTGAAAAAAATCCTTTGGTCAAAAGCAAAATTTTATAATGGAAATGTTCAGTGTCTTTTGAAATTACCTTTGAATGTCACATGTACAGGAAAATAATTAACTACATTGTCATGTGTTACATCTTCAGTCTATCAGCTGCCACTACTTTTGATTATCTATCCCCTATTGAATTTAAACTTTGTAACTAACAATGTTAATTTGCATGGCTCCAAATATGTAAGGCTTCACAGAAAGGTAATTCACTTCCAAAATTTCAGGTCATGATGATGCATAAAAGATATCCTTATTAGTTTTATTTGTTGCATCTTATTTTAAAACTGAGCCTTCCAGTTACTGACCTTACCAGCTGTGCAATATCCTAGAGATTGATTTTGGCTTTTGACCACAGCCACATTAATGGGCTATTTCAGGACTCTGCCTTGTACCTAATTTGCAGTTTGGTATCCATTTGGCTATTGAGGTTCAGCCAATGCAAGATTATAGCTATTTGCAAATTAATTACTCCAAATTTTAAAGTTGTGTATTGGCCAACTGATTCCTTTTAGTGTTTTACCTGCCAAGATAAATGACATTAGATGGAATTTAAATGTCTCTAAATTCTGTTTCTTCAGTCATGTAAAAATGAGTAGAAAAATTATAACAATGGCACTTTGTGATAAAACTAAACTGCCTTTTAAAAGGAACTAAATCATCCATGCATTAGATTATTTTTGTTCATGAGTCTATTGTGAAATCTATTGAAGTGTTGATGTAAATTTGTGTGGTGCAATTTTCAAACTGCTTCCTGTGCAATTGATTACTTTTTGAGGAGAAAACATTAAACAAATAGGTAACTAATTTCTCACAATTAACAATTAGATTAATTCCCAGTTGGTCTGTCCTTTTGTTATTGTGTAATGGTGACATTGGGCATATCACTTTGCTCTTTAAAATTCACCCAAGCCATACAAGCAAGCTGTGGTTTAGATCCTCCTTTAAAAGGACAGCACCTCTGACAATGATGAACTTCCTCAATGGTGCAATGGATTGGCTGGGAACCACAACATATTGACTCAACCTGAAAGTATTGCCCAACTAACGGATCATAGTGGTGTCTTTACTGTGGAACGGCCAAATTGTAAAGTTGTTCTACTAATTTCTTCTTCTCTGACTATGAAATATGTCAGTTATATGATTTTTTTTTTAACCATTGTTCTCATATTATTACTGCACGCGAACCTTGCACCCACCACATCTTAAGCTTGCTTCCACTTGGTACTGAAGAGATTTTATGGAACTTGGGGGGGAAAATATTCCCAAAAGCATAATTGAAAGGTTGAACACTAGTTCTGACATTCTCTTAACCTCGTGTTTCATGAGATAAGACTCTAGTGTGGATAAAGCAGTAATTCTGTTAGTTCAAAATAAGGAAAAAATAGGCAACAAGGGGCAATTCAGAGTAGTTATAGAATCATTTAGAGTTGTACAGCACAGAAATGGGCCTTTCAGCCCAACTTGTTCATGCTGACCTTGATGCCTATCTACACGAATCCCATTTGCCTGCATTAAGCCTGTATCCCTCTACTCTCTGCTCCAAATACTTGTCCAAATGCCTTTTAAACATTGTAATTGTATCTGCCTCTACCACCTCCTCTGGCAGTGCTTTTCACTTAACCACCAAGGAAAAACTTGCCTCTCAGATCTCTAAATTTTTCTCCTCTCACCTTACACCTATGCACTTAAATTTTAGATACCTATACTGTGAGAAAAAGACTCTGACTTTTTATCCTATCAATGCCCCTCTCAATTTTATAAACGTCTACAAGTTTATCCCTCAGCCTCCTATGCCCCAGTGAGAACAAATCCAACCTATCCAATCTCTCCTTGTAACTAAAGCCCTCCAGTCCAGGCAACATCCTGGTAAATCTCTCCTGCACTGTCTCTATTGTAACCGCATCCTGTCTGAAGTGTGATGACCAGAAGTGTACACAATACTCCAGGTGCAGCTTAACCAATATGTTATACAGCTGCATCATGAAACTCCAACTTTTGTGCTCAATCCCTTGTCCCAACAAGGGAGGAGTAACAAATGTCTTCATCACTTCCTTATCCACCTGTGTTGCCATTTTCAGGGAACTTTGAACTTGCACCACAAGGTTCCTCTGTACATCAACACCCTGAAGGTCCCTACCATTTACAGTTTATGTCCTTCCAGTATTTAACATCCCAATCTGCATTACCTCACGGTTGTCTGGATTAAATTCCATCCATCCAACTTTCTGGCTGATCTATGTCCCTCTGTATCCTGAGATAGCTTTTGTTATCTATGACTCCTCCAGTTTTCATGTGCTCAGCAAACCTGATAATCAGATCACCTAAGTTCTTGCCCAAGTCATATATGATAAACAACAAAGGTCCCAGCACCGATCCCTGCAGTACACCACTCTTTATAGACTTAAGTCAGAAAAACAACCCTCCTCTACTACTCTCTGCCTCTTACCGCCAATTTTGGATCCAGTTTGACGACATATCTTGGATATGATGTGCTTTAACCTTCTGGGCATATTACTGTATATTGTATAAAATATTTTCAGTTATGAAAAAAATTAAGCTGTGTCATTCATATTATTTGGGCCTATTAATTATAGAAAATTATATTTACTATAAGAAGACAACACTGAAGATTGTTAAAAATAGTATTTTTAACAATTAAAGATTGTTAAAAACAGCCAAACCTGCTGGCTTTCAGAGCCACATGCAGTATATTCAGAAGTTTGAGACCCATCATACATCCAACCTTCATACATGAATTTTTATTGCTAGCAATCCACTTTATAAAACAAAAACTACCATATTTTTTTGTCACATCATAGCTAATTACCACGAGACCACTGAAGAATTTATTTGCAGTAAATCTGTGATAGCTGCACTTGATCCATTAGAGCCGCTTATGACTTGTGTTTTGGCCAGGCCAGCACTGCGCTGGTGCAAGTTTTTGTAATCTCGTAGTGCAATCTAAATTGAGAACTTTAGATGTTATGAACAAACAAGAAAATAATGGTTCATACCTGTAGTTTGAACTGAATGGTTAAATAGTCAGTCGTGGGGTGAGCTATTTAGCATGCATATGTGGGGGGAAGAGGGTGGGAGGATGTTTTACAAATTGATGATTTTGTGATTATTGTAAGAAGCCTTTTATTGTGTTGGCTGAGATATTCACAAGTCAGTATATTTGTGACATTCCTCTATGTTTCCTGGGGAAGGATTTCCATTACTTTGGTAAATTGATTTATTATTGTCACATGTACTGAAGTTCAGTGAAAAACTTTGCTTTGCATGCCATCCATACAGATCATTTCATCACATGCATTGTTTGTCAGAAAGAGGTTCTTTAAAATTTGATTCGGTTGTAAATTGTAGTATTGCTTTCTTCTTAGTATTACAAAGTGATTTTTCTTTGCAGCACTACTCTGGAAGGTACCTTTTCAAAGATAACTTTCTCTGTGCTTACAGATGGCATACTTTCCCATAAAAGGTAACAACAACATGTACAAAAATAGTTGCAGTGACATGGTGCAGACTAAACAATGTAACCTGATTCAGATTGCATTGTCATTGTGGGAAAGAGATTAAACACTTTGTTCTACAACATAATGATCATAACTAGTGGCGTAACTTCAATATAAATTTGAACCTTTAATTGATCTGGTTGCAACATCACTTTAATTGTGCTACATTATAATTCTAAAGGATGTATGCATCATTTACTATCGATAATGTTCACATTAAATCTATTTTTTTCCTTCAGGCATCATTGGGTGACAAGCTTAGATTTTTGACAAAACATATTATTTCCATGTATACTTGAAGTCTGCAATCTGATTGGTTTCTTTGTGAAGCTGTGATTTGCATCTAACCTGAAGAATCCCATAAAGTGTGCGGTAATGTATCTTGGGGGTCTAATAAGGGTGGGATGTGTACCATGAATGGTTGGGCCCAAAGGGACCTACATGTATAAGTCCAAAGACCCTTGAAGGTGGCAGCATTGGTAGATAGGGTGGTGAAGAAGACATACAGGGTATTTGCCTTCATTAGTCAGGGTGTAGAGAATAAGAGCAGGGAGGTCTTGGTACAACTTTATAACATATTAGTTAGGCCACAGGTAGAATATTGTTGTGCATTTCTGGTCAGAACACTGTAGGAAGGATGTGATTGCACTGGAGAGGGTGCAAAGCATATTCACCAGATGTTGCCTGGGATGAAATGTTTCAGTTATGAGGAGACATTTTAAAGGCTGGTTTGGTTTACCTTAGCGAGGAGGAGGCTGTGGGGAGACCAGACTGAGATATACAACCTTATGAGAAGCATAGGGTAAACATTGAGAACCTTTTCCCAATAGCAGATGTGTATAACATCAGAGGGTATACAGTATGTTTAAGATAAGGAACAGAAGATCTAGAGGGGATTTGAGGGATTGTTTTTACCTAGAACATGGTTGGAATCTGGAATGCACAGCCTGAAGGGATGGTGGAGACAGACCCTGACAACATTTAAAAAGTATTTGGGCAAACACTTGAATTGCCAAGGCTTAGAAAGCTAAGGACCAAATACTGGAAAATGGGATTAGTATGGATGGGTATTCGATGGCTATTATGTACATAGTGGCCAAAAGACCTGTTTCTGTGCTGTATGACTGACTGACACTAAACTGAGAGCTAGCTATCTAATCTATTTTACGATCCATGAAAATGAAAAAAATGCAGATGCTAAAAAAACTGAAATAAAAACAGAAAATGCTGGAAACACTTTGCAGGTCAGGCAGTATCTGTGGGAAGAGAAGCTATGTTAATCTTCAAGATCCTTTGTAGAGCTTTGTGAGTCTTTGACCTGAAATGTTACTCTCTTTCTCTTTCCACAGACGTTCCTTGACACGCTGCATGTTTCCAGCATTTTCTGTTTTAATTTATTATTTCCCCTATCCAGTAATGTGCAATATTATACCAAATATTGTAGATCAGGAGTGTTCACTGGTTTAAATACAGTGTCCCTTAATCACTGGTGTGACTTGATCTTAGTCTTCTGCTTTTGGATCTAGCAGTGAAACAGAAGAAATAACAACAGCTCTACAAACTTTCCAGGCCAACCCCACAATAGCAGAAATCATAATTTATATACAAAAGAATGAATTGAACTTAGTTGCTTCAACCCTATGGTCTGGATTTGCATCAGGTCATACTTTAGACGTTCTCTGCTTACACCATAGGCTACTGTTTTGCATTAATAATGAAAAAGCCTGAGAATATATAATGCATCATAAATGTAAGATAGCTACTCATAAGTACAACAATGATATAAGAAAGAAACTTTACTTGAAATGTGATGAATGTGCTTCATCAGTCATCATAACTTATCAGGATTTGGGAAATTTCTGTATTTACCAGCTGTTCAATGTGCCATCTTTATTTAGAGCAGATAGGTCCAATGAGCTTGAACCTGGGCTAAAGCCAACTGAATCAACATGGTGGATTCAGTTACAGGATTACTCATTGTAATACAAACAGGTAATTCTTGAAATACTCAGCCAATTAGACAAGGTTGGTGGAGAGAGAAGCAATTAACATTGTAGTTTAATGACCTTTCATTGCAAAATCTCCTGAATAAAACAATCATCCAGCTTCCAAACCTCAACAGTTAGCTAAATTTTTAGTCCTATGGTTGCTCAGATGATTTGTAACAATTTGTAATACTCACTTCCCTAGCTCTTCTACCGTCTTTCCTAAATTTGCTAATTCTTGCCACAAAGTTTTATGGTACCTCATCTGTGTGACCATCCTTGCATGAGCATGAAACTACTTATTAATTCATTGACTTATCATATCTATCCCTAACCCCTCATGTTAGCTTTGGGTTTCTCACCTCAAGCTTCTGAATTTTATGCTCATGACCTTTCTCCTCCAATATCTACATAATCTCTTGGGATGCAGCCCAGTGGCTGCTGTTGCTATGATGATACTGCTCTGTTCTTAATCTACCTTTGCCTTCTCTGCTTTTGTCAATTTTCATACCGCTTTTGAAGGCTGCCTCCTATTCCATGCATTTTTATGTTTTGGAATAGTTTGTGACATGATTAAAAAGCACTGATTTGACATTCTATAATAGAGTTTTGGAGGCTGTCACAATGTATAGAAGTTGAAAAAGTTTTGACAATTCTGACATTTAGTTGGAGAAGGATGGTGTACATTTTGACAAAACAATTTAAGGGTTCTGTCTACTGCTTGAGTTTTTATGTAGCTGCAAATCTTTGAAAGTCCAAAGGATACAATTAGGCCTAATTTGGGAATCTAAGATGTGCTCAGTGAGATTTCTTTCATCGGGCTTGCTTGTGCATCAAGATGTCTTTAATTAGTCACATGTACTCAAAACACACAGTGAAATGCATCTTTTGTGGAGTGTTCTGGAGGCAGCCTGCAAATGTTGCCACTCGTCCAGCGCCAACATAGCATGCCCACAACTTCCTAACCTGTACGTCTTTGGAACATGGGAGGAAACCAGAGCATCCAGAGGAAACACAACAGAGCTTTATAGGTTAGAAGTTGTGGTGATGATCATAACAGCAGCAACATCATTATCACCATCATCATCACCATCATCTCTGGCAGCCTCAGCACCCACAGGTCAGTGAGTGGAACATTGTACAACTTTCTGCTCCCAATTGCTCTCCAGTGACTTCTTCGGAGATTGGTGAAATTGGGCTCCCTTATAATTGATTGAATCTTAGTATGGAGTTGAAAGGCAACTTAGTTCAATATAGTTCAAACAACTATATTCCAGTAAAGTGAAAGGGGTGGGTAAAATTTGTTCAGATAACACTGTAAAATTTTATTCTCTAAATCAGAAGATTTTCTCAGTAGTCCCACTACTCAGCCTAGCCTTGCAAGTCCCCTTTATCTGATGCAAACTCTTGATTTGTAGCACGTGATTAACATTGTGACAATGAATTTTTATTCAGATTATGCAATTTCTAAATCTGCTGTATTTTCTGAATTTCCTACCTTATTGTGGGATAGATATTATTAAATATTTTTTAAAGTTACATGTGAGTGCTAACTGAAGCCAATTATTTAAAAATAACATCTGATCTATTTAGGAATATGGGGTTTCAGGATGACAAGTCTAATTGTCTTTGATCTGAAAATTTGCCAATCTAAGATTGCTCAATTGTCCCTATTACCATTACTTTCTGCATTGAGATTTGAATAGACATCTTTGTGCTACAATGAATCTATTTTCCATGGTGCAATAAATAGTGTGGACAATAACCTTCAGTTTAATCTACATTATAGGTGATTAGATAACAAGAGATTGTCCCATTAATCCATGAGATCAATGACTCAACTAATCAGTGGTGTTTTTGAGAAACCAGTTCACTCAGTTCATTCTTCATATGTTATATTGCTGCAATTGTTGATAAAGAGCCTGCCAGGACTCAATGCTCAAGAGATTTAAAAGGGTAGAGGTAAATTTATCCAAGCTTACACCACACCACAGTGATTACAAATTTAAATTATCTTTAACAACTGTCATAAATTTCTTATTTTAAAAGGTTACGTGAAGCATCCAATTATGTACAGTAATGAAAAAAGTTCTATAATTATTGGAATGACAGGGAAATTCTTGGGCTTGAGGATAGTTTCAATCAGTTGTTTCAAAGAGTGTTCAGTTCTTCATGCTTGTGGGCGGTGGAGGAAAAGAGGGTTCACAGCAAAGCATGTAACTGGATTCCTGTCATCAATTCTATAAAATTTACTCAACACCTTTCATGAACTCCAAGAATTCTGCAAAAGAACAGAAAAAAATACTAAGGGTTAAATACTAAGGTACAATGTTTTTGAAAAAAGTGTAAGATAGAGTCATAGAGCATGGTAACAAGTTCTTCAGCCAAGCATCTACACTGACAAGCAGCCTCTACACTAATTTCCAGTTTTCCTCTCACATATCCCTCACATGCAACCCCTTTCTGTCACACATGTATACTAGGGGCAACTGTAAAGTAACCAATTAACCTACTGGCAACACACAAAAAATGCTGGAGGTCAGGCAGCATCCATGGAGGGAAATAAACAGTTGATGTTTCGGGTCGAGACCCTTCATCAGGACTGGAAAGGAAGACAGCAGAAGCCAGAATAAAAGGGTGGGGGTGAAACACAAGCTGGTGGATGATAGGTGAATCCAGGTGAGGGGGGGAAGACAGGTAGG
>JARFYF010000094.1:14960600-14972373 GCA_030265395.1 Rhina ancylostomus | reverse complement strand
ACTTAAAGAACACTAAGACCTTTGAAACATTGGCTGGCGATACAGTTGAAGTGATACAGACAGAAAAGGTAGGGTAATTTATTGAAGTCTCTGACTTTGAACATTGTACCTTTTGGCTTATTGCAAGATTAGTTGCATGTGTTTTAACAATGAAACTTTTTATTGGCGGATTAGAACTGAATACACATTTCTTTTGAATGAAAGAGCAAGGAGTTTTAGGCTAGAATCCCACTCAACACAATGAGAGAGCAGAGAGTTGACTCAACCCTTGGCACTCATTGTGTACATGTAACATTGACAACTGGTCTCTTATCCCCCGATGAGTGGAGACATCAAGTCCTGATGGACAATAATTTACACTGAAAAAGATTTATATTTAAAGAAACTGCAAAAAAGAGTCAGATGAAGGTTTTGAGTTTTAATTTGGAATTATTAAAAACTTGGTTCTCTGTGACTATTGATAAATTATAATTATTGTAGAATACAAGTTTGGATAGAAGTTTCACTGCCTTATTGAATTTTTTTGCAAAAGCAGAACTTAATGTAAATGGTTGGAGCTGATTAGTATTTGTCTTAATCAGTTAGCTGGAGGAAATTGAGGAGTATAAAATTTCTCTTTAAGACCACAATTTTACCATCAGTATTAGTACTTCAGCATAGAGCTGCTTCTCTCTAATACAATATATAGAACTAATACATAGAACTTTGAGGATTACCTCTTGAGTTTTTTTTTTGCTTGTAGGCATTATGAGAACAAGTGGCACAATTGTTTCAGATCAGTAAAAATTATTAAAAACCCATATTACCCACTTCCATATTCAGTCCATCCTTGTACCAATTCTCTACCATCTACAGATGCTGAATGAATATGGAGAGTTTGGTTCCTAGGCTCTGCTTTCCTTCACTCCACCCCATAGGGAACACCTTGCATGTGCTTTGGCAGATTTCTTGACTATAATTTATCTTTTTCTCACCTGATCTCCATACACAAGTGCTGTCTAGTAAGAGTGAAAGGTTGTGATAAAAGAACAGACTTAATCCCAGTGCAGACTGGGGATGAGCAAGGCAAGTATCATCACATTGACCCTCTTCTCAATTTTCTTCAATGCACTACCTCAGCTCAACTTCAAGGGTATTCCATTTCCCTGGTGGAATAGAGCTAATGTACAGGACAAGGTGGAAACCATTAAACCCTCCTCCATTAAACCCTCCTCCATCCAAACCAAGATATCCTTGGCCACAGTTATCGATTTACAGATATGTGGATGATTCCTACGCATATGGAGTTATGTTTGGAGGCTGAGTTCAAGATTATTGTTGATTCCTATGTCAAAGTGCAAGAGATGATTTATGGTAAACATCTTTACCATAAAGGTCCTTCAGCAACCTGTCCCTACTGCACAACACCACCCATAGACAATCAAGATCCATGACAATACCTTGGTCAGATTGAATCACTTAATGTATCTTGGGATCCAGCTCCAACAAAGGCCGACTCCCATGACAAAATCCATCGCTGCTTCCAATGTGCTAGCAAAGCCTTTGGCCATCTAAGGAAGAATGCCAAGATCCCTAACCTGGCACAAAATTCACAACTAAGTACAGTGACCCCTCCTGTCAAACATTGTAAATCTTACAGTAGCACTTGAGAGACACCCCAATGTTGCTTCCACAAAATCCTTCAAATCCACTGGCTGGATAGGTGACCAATGTCTGTGTCCTCTCCAAGCCACAGGGTTTATGTGCCTGATACCAGGCTTCCAATACGAGCACTTTGTTCCAAGTTCCTTTGCAGCGATTTGCAGGACGACAGAGGAGACATTTCAAGGACGTTCTCAAAGGCTTCCTGAAAATAAAATGAAACATCCCCATTTACTTACACAAATTCCTGGCCCAGAAATGTTTGGTAAGGCACTGACCGTGTCACATCTCTCAGTCATGAGATTGTGGAGGCTAAGTGCAAACAGTGGAAGAACCTCAAAACAATTCAAGCCACTCACCTGTCTCATCAAGATCCAGTTGTCCCATCTGTGGCAGAGTGTGCAGACCTTGAAAAAGACTCTGCAACTGTCTCAGGATCACCACAAATAAAGGGAAAGCACATCATCCTCAACCCTGAGGGACGGACGAAGGAAATGAAGAAGAAAAACAACAAATGTTTTTCTTGAGTTTGTTTGTCAGAGAGGTGGGTGTTGATATAAATTGTAAACTTCCTACCTCTCTCCCAAATTAGATCGGTTTAAGTGAAGATGTTTAGGGAATGGACCAACCATATAAATTGAATGTCTGCATGAGCAGTTTAGAGGTTGGATATCCTGCAGTGAATGACTTGCCTCTCTCCAAAATCAGGAGTGTGACACAAACCCCTCCACTTGCCTGAATGAACACCTCTTTGACAACACCCAAGTAGCTCGACGTCATCGAAGATGAGGTAGCTTGCCTGATTGGCAACCTGTCTGGCCAACTTAAATGTTCATTCACTGCAGCAAAATGCACTTCAATTACTTGTCTAGTTTCCACTGACAGTGTCTTCCAAATCTGCAAGAAGGATAAGGGGAGCAATTGCATGAGAACACCACCACCTGCAGGTTCCCCTTCAAATAGCACATGCCCACAACTTGGGACTATATGACCTTCCCTTAATCATCCCTGAGTTTGTAACTTGGAACTCTCTAATCAATAGTATTGCTGGAATCCCTTCCTCAGAAGAACCAGAGGAATTCAAGGAGGTGACTCACTGACACCTCAAAGGCAAGTAGGGGTGGACGATAAATGCTGGCCTTCCCAGCATGCCAAGATCCCAAAAAATGAATAAATATAAGAAAGGGAATCAGACTGTGTATTTAAGACTAACATTATGCTTAAAAACTTCAAGGTTTATAATTTAAAACAAGCAATGTTCACTAATTCTTCCTTTTTATTTCCACTGTGTAAGTACTTTCAGCTTCTATTTCAAAACAAAACATATAATATACTGAGAGGAGACAAGGTCGCATCCAATGGTGTCATTCACATCATTGATCAGTTTCTTGCTGGAAGTTCTGAAGATCTTGGAGATCCACAGGTAAATGTCAGATCACTTTACATAAACCAACTCATTTTAATGTATTTGTTACTTTTTATGTAATTTGTTGTGTGGCTAGCACACAAAGATGAACTTGAGCAATTTTTTCTTAACTTGCGTCTATGGGGCGGTTGCCTATTACCCAGATGAGATGTGGACTACTTAGTGTGATCATCTGGGAGATTTTTCATCTGTAGTTCTGAATAATTCTCCATATGCCTCCAGCTCTGTGCCAGGGATATAAAATCTTTCATTGTTTCTGAATTAATTTACAAATTTGTGGCTGAAGACCTTTTTCTCCTCTGGGAACGGTAACTAAACTACAAATTCAGTTTTACAGATGTGAGTTATTAGAATAATTTTGTACACAAAACTAGTTACTTAATTTTTCAAAGTATAATCTTAAAAAAAATCCACAAATAAATACATCATTGTTATGTTTTGGATTATTACATGGATGCAAACTAGAATTAGCATACTTATTAAAAGTGCATTTCCTGGGGTTGCTATGAAACCCAAGAGGTATACACATGCCCATATTCATAACGGAACACATGGTTTCCATACCCAGTAAAGGTCTGCACAGCAGCAGCAGGTTACTGATAGAGTGAGATTTGGTACAGAGCTGACTAGGGGAGCATGGATGGTATTTGCCTGAATGGCTGGATACAAAGCCACCCCTTAGGTGGCAAAGCAACTTTAGCTGGACAATAGTCATACAGGCAAGGACAAGTTACACAATCCTTGTAAAACGTTCAAACAATATTACAAAATAGAACTTAATCTAATTCATTTTTGTGGCCAGGGTCAATATATTTTGTCTATCTCTAACTCCCAGCAAGTGTATTATGCACATCAATGTGGAGAAGGAGTGCATATCACACCGGGTCACTTGCACTTCCAATATATTTAAGCATGTAGTGATGAACCAGACTGTGCAAGGTAGTTGCTTGGCATTAGTAACTAGACACTAGGCTTAATATGAACCCAGATTAATATGATTGTGAACCATCAATGCACTAAGGATCCAATAAGAAGAGGTGGGTGATCTTGGGGGAAAAGTTCATATCATCATAACAAAACTAAAGAATGGCATAACAAAAATTGTGATTAAATTCCATTTAGATTATGAAGGCCTTGACATTACTGCGTAATATGAAAATATAATAACATTAAATGAATTCCTCTGCTAGTATTTGCTGGCAGTAGTACTCTTTTTATTTTTCCAGATTGGTAGGCTCAAGACCTTTTGAGTTCTATTTTCATTTTGTATTAAGTGTATCAATCCCACCCTTAATATGTCAAAGAAGGAATTCAACCCGCGTTAGTTCAGAAAACTCAATTTTCTGAACTTTTTAAAAAAAAAAGGTATCCTTTATTAGCCAATGGGGATTTTATTACTTAAAGCATCAATTTTCTGTGTAATTTCCAAAACAACCCACCCCTCAACATTTACTTTCAATGTTTATATTTTCTCATTCCATTGTTTCTTTTATAAATGTTGTAACTTGGCATAGATTATAACTAGCGTGAGTGAATCTGACAATTTTCTTTGTTTTTATTTTCAAAACAGAAAACTGTTGCTGATATCCTTGCTAATGGAGAGCTGTTTAGTAGATTTGAAACTATTCTCGAGGTAATCTAAAAGTACTTTACCCACTAAAACTTAAAAAAAACATATTAAATCTTTTTATGAGTTCACGTACATTCACTAGAATGTCTTGCTTCTGTGTTGAATTGTATCGTACTGTGGGTTCATGTTTCATTTAATGGCCACTTCGATTGCAGTGCCACTTCAGGCAATAGCTGTGAGGTCACCAATCTTGACTTTGTGCCTGATCACCATAATTTTTCTAGTGGCTATGTAAAGCCCAGGAAAGTTTGACAATGAAAAATCCCTGGGTTGACCTACCGTAGAACTACAGGCAGAAAGATAGCTGTCAGTCAGATATTCCACAGGAAAAGTCAGCACCAGGGTCCTCCTCAACATACCCACTCCACCAGCAACACCCCCCTCCCACCCCGTTGAAGAGCTGCTCTTCGAATTGCAGCATGGAGAGCAATAGACAGCTGTTTCGTAGATTTGAATTAGATTGTTCAGAATCAATCTAGTTCTTCACCATGTGATGAGTCCAAAAGAAATAACAGGGCAGAACCATAGCCTACATGGCTTTTTTTGATTCCACGAAAGCCTTTGACTCCACTAACCTGGAGGAATGGGGATTTGGAGCACTCTCCTCAGGCTTGGATGGTGATGGAAATTTATCTCCATCTTATGTTTGCTTCTTGACAGCCTGCAAACCATTGTCCTAACCAATAGGTCTGCAATAGAGTCAACACCGGTGAGGCCCACATCAGACAGGACTGTTTTATTTCTTTGATAGCTTTTTCAGTCTTTCTTGACAATGTTATACCTCATCCCCAAAAGAGGAGCTAACCTAGAGGACAAATGAGAACTGTTCAATGTACATTGGCTCCATTCCAGAATCAATGTCAACTCCATCTCAGTGATCAAGCTGCAGTATGCAGATGATTGTATTTGCATTCAGAGGCTGAGCTCCAAGACATAACCAATGTTTTCACCAAACCATACAAGAGAATGAGCCTTGAATTAACACTTGCAAGTTAAGGGGCCTTTACCAACCTGTCCTCTCTGCACAATACTACACTCCAACAATAAAGGTTTATGGTGAGGCTCTAGAAAACATGGACCACTTCTCATATCCCTGGAAAACATGGAGCCACCTGTTAGTGAAGGTAGGCATCGGTGATGAAATTCACCATCACTTCACCACAGTCTTTTGAACAAAGGGGTGTTTGACTTCTGATGGTGCAAAACTCCTGGTCTACACACAGCAGTGATCCATGCCCTCTCCTTTGGAGAACTGGAATACCTATAGCAGGGATCTCAAGACACTGGAAAGATACACCAATGTTGTCTCTGCAAAATCCCCCAATTCACAGAAGGATAAGTGAATCACCCAGGCCAATGCCCACAGAATTGAGTCCCTAGTTATACTCAGTTGGCACTGATGGGCAGGTCTGCTTGTTTACGTGCGTGGCAACAGGCTCCTAAAACAGACACTTTATTCTGTACTATGTCACAAGAAGGGATTACCAGACAGATAGTGGAAAAGACTCAAGGATGTGTTCAAAGCTTTCTTGGAAAAAATGCCACATCCCTACTGACTTCTGGGGATTCCTGGCCCATGACTGCTCATATTGGAGAATAAGTATTCAAGGTGGAATCAAAACCCTCATGTTCATGCATCAGAAGCCCTGCATAAGTGGCAGAAGGATCACATCATCTCCCAATATACTCTCACCACTAACCTTTCAGGTATCTGCAGCCCCATCGGTGGAAGGCTTTCCTGCATTTTCCATGCTAACCTCATTAAAGACCTCAAACTACAAAACCAGAATGAAAGTAAGTCATCCTCGATCCAGAGGGAGCACCTAAGAAAGTGAAGAAGATGACAAAAATACTGAGGAACCAGATGGAACTTTGGCCTTCATTTGCAAGGGAGTTGGGAGGACAAAAGTAGGAACTCTTGGAATAATGTGCAGAGTTTTGTGAAAGGCTAGACTTGCTTGGGAGGCTCTTTGGAGAAGTTCACTAGATTGATTCCCGGTATGAAAGAGTTGGCTTTTGAGAAAATTTAAGCAGGTCAAGCCAATACTCAATTAATTTTAAAAGATGAGAGTGACCTTATTGAAATGTATAAGGTACTGAGGGAGCTAGACAAGGTGGATGCCAAGAGAATGTTTATCTTCACAGATGAATTTGAAACCAGTCACCATTTCAGGTTAAGGAAATACCCACCTAAATCAAAGATGAGGAGGAATTTTTTCTTGGAGGATTATGAATCTTTGGGGCACTTTACCTGTGGAGCCAAGTCATTGAATATATTCAAGACTGAGTCAGATGAAAGTTTGGAGTATGGGGAAATCAGGAGTTACAGAGAACAGGCAGGAAAGTGAAGTTGATGCTCAGAACAATTTTCTTGAATGGTGGAGCAGGCTCAAGTGTCTGAATAGTCTACTTCTGCTTGTTTTTATGTTCTTGTATTCACTTTGGTTCTCTTTCCAGAAAAGTTAAAGAGCTGTTGCTTTGAGTTAGATGATGATGCATTGATATTGTGCTTGCCAGTGTATTGACTCTGAGTCACCATTTCCATAACGATGACTGCCCAACACACAGGAGTCCTTTTGCTTTTTACATATATTCTGAATCTTGAGAAGTTGCAGTCAGACAGGAAACAGATCGTGGCCTAGAAATTGATTGATGTCATTTTCTTGGCATTAAAACAGTATTAACCCTGTTAGTGAAAGTCACATAAAGATGAAGGACTTCAAATGCAGGGTTCTGAGAGCAGCATGATCTGGTTTTCTTGTGTGATTCTGTGCTGAGGTTAACTTTGCTTTCAGTGCAGTTCTCTACTGATACGTTATAAATTCTCAGATCAGTCACAACAGAGTTGTGTAGCACAGAAAGGGGCCCTTCAGCCCAGAATGTCCATGCCAACCATCAAATACCTATCTATATTAATCCATTTATCAGCACTTGGTCAGTTGCCTTCTCTACCTTGGTGATTCAAGTGCTTGTCTAGATACTTAAATGTTCTAAGAGTCTCTGCCTCCACTACCCTGTCAGGCAGTGATTTCCAGATAACAACCACCCTCCAGGTGAAAACATTTTTTCTCTGTTCACCTCTAAATCTCTTAACCATCACCCTAAACCTATGCCCTCAATTTTTAGATATCTCTGCTATGGGACATTCCCTACCGTCTACCCTCCTCACAACTTTGTAAATCTCTGTCGGATCCCTTCTCAGCATCCTCTGCTCCAAGGAAATAAAACCCAGCCTATCCAATCTCTCCTCATAAATGAAGCATTCCATCTCAGCAACTGAAACACTTCAGCCCATGTAACACATGATCTTTGAAGGCAGCATTTAAATGGGTGCCCCATTATACATCTGCAGGGGAGTGTTGGCAATGAATGGGTGAATGAGAGGGACATGGACAGGCACTCCTGGGAGCGATGGGGTTGGTCTGATCTATGAGGGCACACACCGAGACAGACATCAAGTGCTGCTGGAAGATCATCAACTCCATGAAAGACGCTTTTTGGTCTGCCCGAATCTCGTTGGTCTTCCAGCACGGTGAGATGTCTGTAAGGGAATGCTGCCAACTGGCACATTCCAGATTGCAGGAGTACCTGCTGAGGAATGCATTGAAACTGGTGCAGCCAACGCAAAAGCTTTGTGAGGAAGGACCACAGTCTGGGCTCCTTCTGCTACTGTACATGGAGGGGCTGAGTCGGGTGGGGAAACCTCAAACACTGAAATGGTGTATCACCCCAGGGGGCCGCATGAGTGGCAACGGTGCTATGGTCTTTAAAACAAAAGTTAACACTACTGAATGAATTGACTATGAATTCACATTTGCACTGTGTTTATTCTTTTGTATAAACTTCTTAAAAATTATGAATAAAATATTTCACTGCAGCCTGCATAGATTGCATGTGTTGTGTTACATTGCAACAGCTCTGAGAACTTGTACGTCTGTAGAGAGGTGCACTGAATCAAATTCCTGGCAGGCCCACAGTTAGGTGGTCCAGGCAGGAATTTACCAGGGAGACCTCAGTCANNNGGTGAATGCAGTCTGTGGATGCCTGCATTGTGGGGACTCTCACAGTGGAGACAATTGCCCTTGCCTGTTTTTGCTTGTTTCCACAGGCTGGAGGGAAAGTTGACGTAGTTTCTTCATGAGCTTGGAGATTAGGTGACTTTCATGATGCAGCAGTGAGTAGCAAACTGAGATGTGGCAGAGATCACGGCAGCAGCCTGGGGTGGCACTGAGGCAAGAAATCTTGGAGCGATACTAACCCTGGCCTCAATAGAAATGGCAATTGAGGCACACATAAGGTTTAGGAGATTATGGATCTCAATGATGACAAAGAATACAGTTGGAGTGTTTGCCATTTAAATAGCACAGTTTAAGGGTAAAGGGATTAGTAAAAGCTTCTTGTTCGTGAGTTATAAGAACTGTTATATTTCAGGCCTGTGAGGTTGAAAATCTCAGTGGAAAGGAACTTTGTGTGTAGTGCTATAGTGATGTCATTTGAGTGAGTTTCACACTGGATGAAAGGTGCTGGGGAGATTGCAAATCGCAGCAAAAATGAGGAGAATTTCCATAGGCACTAAGCTGCCCAGAAACGTACGCAGAATTGCTCTACTCTGGTTAACCTGATTTTTTAACAGCACAGCACCATTTTGTTTTGAGTTGTGTGAACGTATCTTTAAACCCATGTGTTTTAAATTTTGATGTTGGCTGAAATTATTTTTATCACTCTGACCCCTCTTCCAACCTCTGCTGTATGGAAAACAGTTTCTGAAAAATATGCACTTTGGCTCCAAAGTGACAAGATCCGTAATAGCTGGCACTTTAAAACAAGTTTTGCAGCAGCTAATATATGTAACATAAGCAAAATAATGGCTCAAGTGACTTGCTTAAATCCTGGCAAATATGTATTTTCCAAAACTCCATAGCACCAGTTGAAAAAGCCACCTTTCTATCACCAGTTGTCCCATTATCTAATCATTTTCTGTGTGTGTTTTTTTATGTAAATTACTTTGGAATTCTGTGCAAGAAGTTTGCTGAGGAAGCTAACTTCGATGAAAAAGCATCAATATTTACCTAAAATAGTGCAATTGGCAATATGACAATGTTAACTCCATAAAATCAAAACAGAAAAAGCTGAAAACACTTAGCAGGTCAGGCAGCTGAAAGTTTCCAGCATTTTGTATTTATTTCAATTTCCAGCATCTGTAGCTTTTTTTTTATTCTCAATAAAATCAACATTAGCAGTGACTAACAGTGCATAACTTTAATATTAGAAGTATATTTTAAAGATTATCTAAAAACATACTTTGGAAGATTTTAAGTGCCAGTTATATACTTAATCTAGGCTATATCTAGGCAATTAAACAAAAATTTCCACTTGCAAGATTGTTCCCAAAACGTGCATTGGAATATCTAAAATAAACATATTTCTTATTTTTTTATATTTCTGCTCAATCACCACACAAGATGGCTAATAGATTTTTTTTTGTTGATTGTTAAGAGATTGTAAGAATGTTATTATTTAATCTTCTAATAGAATTGTGATCTCCCTCTTATACTGGATGGTCCTGGACCTTACACAGTCTTTGTTCCAAGTAATGAGGCAGTGGACAAGCTAAGAGATGGAACTTTATTCTATATGTTTGGTGAGGTAAGTAAACAAATAAATAGTACTAAGAATCATACTTGTTATATGTCCCGATTGTAAATTTACAAAGGTTATACATTTTCCTTTCTAGGAACACTTCCACTAGAAATTTCTCCTCAGATGATAGAGGCAAACATGCATTTTAGGGGTGGGTGTACATACTACTCAGCTTCTGAAATTTGGTTCTAATGAATCAAATGGAACTGAATATCTAGAAGTAGAAAATACCACACAGCCACCCTCTTACTGCACATTTAGCACTGGTGACCGATCTTGGATGTCTAGTGAAAGAACTATTTTTCAATGGAAAGGAGTGAATTTTCCAGCAGCTCATGAGTGTAGCATAGTTATTGTTTTTCTTCCTCTGTGAGTATACTGACATATCCCACACATAGATCAACCTTTATTTGTACCCAAATAGCATTTACCCTGAAAATTAGTGAAAAAGCCAATAATTAGTGAAAAAGCCAATTAATCAGTGAAAAAGCCAATTAATCATTAAAATGTTTTCACTCTAAGTTATCCACAAATGTTTTACCTGCTGGTTCACAGCTGTACCATTTATGCTGTGCTGATTCTTGGAATTGTGTCAGTTCTGCCTGACAGCCACAGTACAGCTGAATACAAGGTTGCCATGGAAGTGAGGGGAAACACTGGGGAAGGGAGCATCTGGTGTTCTCCATTGTGAACACCCCCTACATGATGTTGGATTCCACTGGGCCCCCAATCCACTGTGAACTGCAGGCTGGCAAAGAGACAGCAATTACTGTGTGCTGGATCACAAGTAATTCTTTTTAAAGAGGCTGCAATCATCAAAGAAGCTCCAGTGAAAAAGACAGAAACTTGTGATGTCATTAGGTGCACAACGGGCAACAGGCAAACTTCAGTCTTGCTCAGGGAAATTGTGCTCAGAGGTGTCTGTGCAAGTTTCATAAATGGCTGCTAATTGATCCAGAAATGAACACGAGCACAATCTAATGTATGCAGAAAGGCTTTATGCAAAAAAGATTGGCACAAAAAGGTCTAATTTTTAGGCAGTCATGCCTCCAATTTGTGCCTCATTCCAGTCAGCCTAGCTAAAATCAGAAACTCAATTTGTGAGGGGTAATGAGGGAAAACCTGATCAAGAATTGACAACATTCATGGACCAATGTACTTTCATTAATCCATCAAACCAATTTGTAATTTAACACCTATTGTCTATATATTGACTGTGATGGGCAGACAAATCATTTTGCTGTTCTCCAAAATTTTCCTTCACATTCACAATTGTAGATAGTATAGAGGGTCGTCAGAAGTTACAGCGGGACATAGATAGGATGCAAAGTTGGGCTGAGAAGTGGCAGATGCAGTTTGACCCAGATAAGTGTGAAGTGGTTCATTTTGGTAGGTCAAATATGATGGCAGAGTATAGTATTAATGGTAGGACTCTT
>JARFYF010000094.1:14924098-14941708 GCA_030265395.1 Rhina ancylostomus | reverse complement strand
GGAATAGAAGGAGATGGTTCATGCAAATGCCATTCAAACTTTAAAGGAATTGCCTGTCATATTTGTTCTGGACACAATAAACATGGTGAAAACTGCACTCAAGGTCAGTGAGGTATAAAAATTGCAGTGTTAGTGAGGGTTTAAACAAAAGAGAAAATGTGATGTGTTTCATAATAATGCTATGTAGAGTTTCTCTTAATTACAATCATGGAAAGCCCTTGACTATGTTCTAACTAATTAATAAGGCCAGTGAATTCATATAAATGGATATAAGGAATATAATTTTAATCTTGCCTACCAGATGGGAAACTGGCAGAATTGTTTTTTATACCTTAGCCAATGTAACTGTCCAGTAGCTTCAATGAATGGGTAATCAAGTGAAGTGTAAAATCACTGTTGCACCCAATCTCACCAGTTTCATAGCAAGTTAGGTTACAATTGTTTCTAATTTTATTAATTTTGTATTTGTTAACTGAAGAGTGGTATTTCATCTTTGTAACTTCTAAACTATAAGAAATGGTTTACCTGAGTGGTCATGTTGTCTGTAATATATGCAAATGTGCTGGTGGTGAATGACACTCCCACTTCTGGCAGATTTGTTCTGTTTGAAATGACTATAGGTCTCATTTGACCTAAATCTCATGCTTGAAAGTAAAACAATGATGTGCTTTGTCATCCAGAATAAAATCCAGTCATGAGGCAGCTCTGTTGACAAACAGAACATTAAATTGAGAGGGCTACTGCTTAATCCAGCAAAAAAAATCAGAACTTTACTTATTCATTGACATTGTTGACTTTGTCAACTTTTAAAAAAATGACTGCATATATGAACCTTTTTAGACATTTTAAAGAAATTAGAGACTGCTTTAATTGTGGTGTATGAAATGCAGCAGGTTATCGATGCAAAACAAGTTCCCATAAACAGCAATGAGCTCATGAGCAGATCACCTAATAAAGTGATGTTGGTTAGAGGATAAGTTTTATCCAGGACTCCTTTGCTTTTGCTCAATATACCAGCATGGGATTTTCTAAGACATGGGAGACAGACGCCAATTTAACATTTCATCACCTAAGGCTCAATGATTTGGGATGTTAATATAATGCACATCTGTCTGCTTCAATGTACACAGCCATTCTTTGTGCTGACAAAGCCAGCACTTCATTCCCTCCCCTAATTTTATTTTGCTTGCTAAGCATATTTCAGAAGACATTTGAGTTCACTATTTTGATGGAATCGCATGAAGACCGAATTGGGTGTCCTTCCCTAAAGGACATTAGAGTTGCAGAGTCACAGAGATGTACAGCACAGAAATGGCCCCTTTGGCCCACCACATCCATGCTGATCTTTTTGCCCATCTATACTAATCCCATCTGCCCACATTTCATTGGGACTATATCCTTCTATGTCTTGCTAATTCAAGTACCTTTCTAAATGCCTCTTAAACATCGTACTTGTATTTGATCCCATCATTTTCTCTGTCAGCATATTACAGAAAGAAACTACTGTCTGTGTTTAAAATAAAATTACCCCTCAGATCTCCTTTAAAACTCCTCCTCTCCTTTGTACCAGGGAAAACAAGTTCAGCCTATCCAATCTCTCCCCATAACCAGAGTCCTCCAGTCCAGTCAACATCCTGGTGAATCTCTTCTGCATTCTCTCCAGTGCAATCACATCCTTCCTATATCGTGGCGACCAAAACTGCACACATTTATTTCCATCATTATACAATTCTGAATTTCCATGGTTACCATTACCATTTTTAGTTTTTTTTAGAATGCAAGACACTATATCATTGAGTTAACAGCTGCTGTCATCAGGTAACATTACAGTAAAAATAAGCAATCTCAGTGAGGAACAGATGTGTGGTCAGAAGGTTACCTCAGTCAGTTGTGAGGCTAAGTTTATTGAACAATTTGAGGTTAGTTAAAGTGACAGTGGCTGGAGAGTGGAGTTTACTCTGGGGCTCAAAACAATATCTTAGGCTATCATTTTATTTGGTTAGAAGACTTTTCTATACATCCACTACAGGATGATGAACAAGGAGTCTTAGACAATTTAGACATAGCTGAAGGATTGAAGACAGCAATTTTAATGTAGAGCTGGGTCTCATTAACATGTATATGAAAGCAGATATCAGTAAAAGCAAATATCAGAGGAAAAATCAGATGGGGCTTAGGACTGAATCAAGAGTAATGTGTTTGAGCATGGAGAGAAGTCATTTCAGGTGGAACTCGGGTTACGACAAGAATGCAACCAAGAGGAAGTGATCCCGAGAGAAACAAAGGACTGTAGATACTGGAATCTGGATGAAAAACATGATGGTTCTGGAGGAACTCAACAGGCCAGGCAGCATCTGTGGAGAAAAGCAGGCGGTCGACATCTCGGGTCAGGACCCTTCTTCAGAACCGAAGATAGGAAAAGGGGAAGCCCAATATATAGGAGGGAAAAGCAGAGCAGTGATAGGGGGAGAAAAGAGGGGAGGTGGGGTGGGCACAAGGTGGTGATGGATAGATGCAGGTAAGAGACAGTGATAGACAGGTGCGGGGGAGAGCAGATCCACCGGGGGATGGGTCAAAGGTGAGGAGAGAGGGGAAAAAAAAGGCAGCAGACAAAAGAGAGGCTAGGAAAGGGAAGAAGAGAAGAAGCATGGTGTGGAGAGCACTGGGGGTGGGGGCGTGTGGAGGGGATTACTTAAAATGGGAGAATTCAATGTCCATGCTGTTAGGCTGCAGGGTTCCAACAAGTGATACCTCCTTGCTGGTGAAGAGCTTCGAAGGAAGAGAATATGGTCAAAGTGTTCAAGTGTGGCAGATGGGGTGGGAAGGACAGATTTTTTTAACCATGTCACAATCATAATGGGTGTCATTTGCTATTTTGATAATGGCTATATGGGTACTGTGGCAGAGGCAAAGTGAATCAAAGGGATTCAAACATGGTGTTTTGCAAAAGCTGGGTTAATTTTTGAGGAGGAGTGTGTTGGTAGAAAATGTGAAGGAGAGGGTAAATGTTCCTGAGTAGAGAATCCAAGAATATTGAATAGGAGCGTGAAACTTGTCCTTGCATTTCTACCTGTGATGAACTTGCATCTCCTTTGCAGACTGCCCTTGCTTGTATGGGATTTGTGATAACAGACCTGAAAACTCTGGGATTTGCCAGCCTGGCACGTGTAATGAGGGATTCACGGGTACATTCTGCGACCAGAAAACTGAGTCTTGCGGCCCAATTGGTTTATCTCAGTATTGTCATGCATTTGCTGTGTGCGAATACAACAATGACACAGCCAGGTAAGAAAAACAAGAATTAAATTTCAGATAACAATTTTCCCTTGATTACTTTCGGCCATTAAATGAAAATAAGTGAAAGAAAATAAAGACTTGCATTTACATGGTGTTTCATGCTTGGGAGTCTAAAATGGGTGAATTAAATATTTCTTGTGTGTTTCCTTCTGTTAAGAATGCAACACATCAACCCATTTATGTATGACATGGTTCCATGAATAGCAGTGAGATAATAAGCAGATAATTGGTTGAAATTTCTGCTTAAAAACCCAACAATTCCACATAAAACAGCTGGCTCTTTGTCACGGAACAGAAGTTTGGGACCCCTAGGCAAATGTTAGCAAACATGGAAGTCCAAAAGTTCGGAACTACTGAATGCTGATGCAGCATGAACTTCCCACAATTTCCCAGGATGTAGCCTATTGAATTTACTTGCTGGACTTTTAGTGGCTCCATTCACTTCACTGGCAGTGAGGAAGATAAGAAAGTTATAGATTATTTAAAATATTTTTCAATTAATTGATTTAAATGCATTTAGTTTTTAAAAATATTTTTAATTCATAGAATCATAGAAGTGTTGTAATACAGGATGAAACTATTCGAATTTATCAGAACAATGCTGGGTTCTAGTAAAACAATTCTGTCAGTACCAATCCCCTGCTGCTTCTCAAAAGTCCTGCAAATTATTCCCTTTTGAGTGCCTATCCTGTTCCCTTTTGAAAGCTCTGATTTATTCTATTAACACCACCTCTACAGACATTGAGTTCCGAGTCATGACTTCTCTCTGAGACTACCCTCTCGGTTCTTTCGCTCAAAACTTTATATGTGTGTCCCTGGCCCTTTAACCATCTGCCAGTAGTAATGGCCTTTCCCTATTTACCCTGTCTAAACCAGCCTTAAACTTGTACACTCTCCTCATCCAACCAAGAGAATGGCCCCACCTTTCCAGTATAACTTTATAGCTGAAATCCCTCATTCATGCAACCATCCTTTTAAATCTTTTCTACGTCCCCCCCCCCCCCCCACAATACCTTCATCCTTCCTAAAATAAGCTGACCAGAATTGGATGCTATACTCCATTTATGGCCTCACTTGTATTTTGTACAGGCTCAGCACAACTTCCCTGCTTTTGTATTTATGAATTCCAGGATCTTTTATGCTTTATTAACCATTCTCTCAACATGCCCTGTCAATATCGAGGATTTATGTACATGTAAGCACAGGTCTCTCTATTCCTGCAAATCCCTTGGAGCTATTGAAATTTATTTATATTTTCTCTTCTTATTCTTTTTGCAAATTCACACTTCTCTGTATCACATTTCTTCTGCCCATTCAGCCAGCCTGTCGATGTCCTTTTATGGTGTATTACTACCCCCCTCACTCTTTCTCCCACTCCATGGTTTCTATTACATGCGGATTTGGAAATTGTACTACACACATTCGTGTCCATTCAATGCCCATTTTAGAGAATCATCCAATAGTAATGGAAGTAAGATTCAGTTGTCTGACTCCAATTGGCTAACTTCCTTCCATTAAAGAGGGAGGTCAGATTAGCAGTGATAGATTGTAGGACAAACTTAGTGAACTAAATTTCTATGGTTTCATTGGAAGATAATGTGAGTTGGAGATGGAGCAAGATCTCGATCCCTTTTATGTGATCTAAAAAGATTGTTGTCTTGAAGTCCAAACTAATCTGCCCTTATTGATGTGTTCTAGATTCTCAAAGCTTGAACTTGGGGTAATTTTAACTCCCAACAACAGGTGTGTTTGGTTCAGGTGGGAGGTTAAAAAGCTAAAGATCTGAAACATTAACCCATCCCATGTCAAATCTACACATTTCTGGATTTAATGGTCTCAGTATGCTCTCAGGGGGTGGGTTGTGCATTTAACTATTTGGATAAGACTGAAAAGACCTCTACTTTATCAGCAATTCTATTTTTAACACAGTTCATCAGTTTTCCCTGTATTGCAAATCTGACAGCTGAGAGGAGATGAGAAATATGAAGGGAATGTTTGCCCATACATCACCACTAGTGCTACATGGAGGTCAGGAAGAGCAATAGTGTCACTTCCAGAGCCAATGAACTTCACCTGCAAACCTTCCATCCTTGCACTCCCTATAATCTGTTTGCTGCCCACCATCTCACAATGAGAATCACTGCAATTAAACACTCAGGCTATGTCTGCTCTCCTACTGAGTGATCAGATCAGCTTTGGCCTTTCCACCACACAACTGATCCCACCGTAGCCAGCAACACACCCCACAAGACTGGCACTCTTGCTCTCTATTACCAGTGGCCTTGGCTCAGCTGTGACTTAGCATTGTAAACTTTCATGCCTGATAGGCAATAAATCTAATCATCTGATTGGTTGTGGATAGTAAGTGAAAAGGCATCGCGCTGTTTAAATCTGCAGTACATTTGGGCAACCTGCCCTTCCAGGTATCAATCCCCTAGTGAAAGGACGTGCTATCTCTGCAAGATTAGATCCAATATCTTGGGAGATTCAGTATCACTTGTTACAAATAAGCTATAAATTTTAAGCTTTTTCTGATCTCTCTAGATGCCTATGTAAGGATGGATATGAAGGTGATGGCATTTCCTGTCAAGTTGAGGATCGTTGTAAAAAGCCGAATCGTGGAGGATGTGCTGAGAATGTGAGCAAGGCCACCATTTCTGTTGTCTGTCTGTACAGTAACAATCGATCAGCTTGTATTTCTGGGGAATTCCCAAGGTGCAATCAAAGGGCACATGTTGCAGAGATAAGGTGAGGCAAGAATCAGTAAGCACTTCTTGGGACTAAAGACTAATCTAATGTAGAGGTGAGGGATGGAACAATAAAAGGAGTCATAGAGTTATAGAGTCATGAGGAATAGAAACAAAAACAGGCCCTTCAGCCCACCAGATCTATGCCAACCGTCAAGTCCAGTCTATACTAATCCCATTTACCAGCATTTGATCTGTAGCCCACTTGGAAATGAGGGCAAGGATTTCGATGTTGGGCTTTGAGAGCTGATGTTGGGGTTTGAGAGCTAATGTTAGGTCTGTGCATGGGTATTGAGACTTAGATATATATGGGGATGTTTTCGTCAAGTTGCAATTGGTGCATGATGGAGACTGGAAAATTGGTGAAGAGGGCACTCTGAGGTTTGGTCAAGGACAGAGGCTAAGTTGATCGTAAACAGTCTTGAAGGGCAGAGTGTGGGGTGCAGATATTAAAGCTGATGTGTGGCATAAAAGACCCGCCATGTTGTTGCGTGGTACTATTGGATTGCCATTGCGTGGATCTCCTTTCCACCTTGCACAAAGAAAATGCAGGGTTTGGGACTGAGGCTCGGTCTAGGGAGTTGGGAGAAGAGAATGCCGATGGCAGTGCCACTCATGAAGACTAAATTGGGTTGCAAGGTTGAAGGAGGTGGCGTCAACATTGAATGCCTAGCATGAGGTGGAGCTCAGTTTGGCTGTAGATTGGCACCTTGTCGGAGTGGGGTTATGATTTTTGGGATCAGATGATTAGGAAGGTCATGTGATTGGGAAGTTCAGAGGATTGGAGAATTTGGTGAATTGAGGAGTTTGGGGGAGAGTTGGGGAGTTGTGGATTGAAATGGATTGGGAGATCAGGCCTAAAGGGAAACAGTGGGAATGGGATCCATTGGTGGTACCATGGTGGGAATGGGGGACAGAAGGATTAAAGGTAAATGATGAATCTTCCTCAGTGAATTGCAGCTCAGAGCAGCACTATCCTGGAAGTGCACCGTGGCAGGTAATTTCCTTGGCAGCACTCCTTCTGGAGCCCGGCTGTTGCGAGGATGTGGTTGGTTGAATTTCTGCAGGGATATAAAATAACCTGGAAATGTCGTTACTGTGTTTCACTCTGGAAGAAATCCATCTCGAAATGAATGGTCTTGGAAATAAACTGCTAAATGATCCAGCTGTTGGGCTCATCTCTTGTAACTTTGTTATTCTTTGGAAGCTCTTGACTAAATACAGTTTTGGAATATGGGTGGAGCTATCTGTTGGCTCATTTACAGTAAGGTTTGCATTCCCCATCTTTTTGGGTGGAGGCAAATGATGAACAGATGCTTGCTACAAAGGTGGTGGAGGCAGTGATCTCCAAGCCAATATGATGCCCTTCCTGATGGCTGGGACAGTAGGTTACTTTAAGGCATTCAGGGAAAGGGCTAGCACAAGGAGATCAGAATAGTGGTTAAAGCAAAATGTTCTGAATCAGCTCTATTATCACTGACATATGTCGTAAAATTTGTTGTTTTGCAGCTGCAGTATGGTGCAAGACATAAAAATTACTAATAGGTACAAAAATAAATAAATAGTGCAAAAGAGAGAGAGAACCCTTTCCTTCCCATAGTAATAACTTAAGAACAAGGCCATTAAGTTAAATTGTGAGGTAATATTCAAATGGTTAATTCAAATCCTTGGAGTTCCATGAATCCTGTATCAGCCATGGACAAGTGTGCAAACAGCAACAATCTTTCTGTATTTCCCCCAAATTCTGACCAGGATTTGCACAAAAATTGAGTTCCATAAGCAATCTCCACAGACCCAGACTCTTTATTTTCCTGTATTTATTCTGAATACTTGCAACGTGATGTCCCTTTTTCATTCACAGCATCAAAATGAAATATTTTGAAAACCAAAGTTGAGATTTCCTTTGTAATCTTTTTTACACAATATTTAGCTTGGCATGTGGTGCCAAGTGAGACTGTTGTGGTTAAGTTGGCCTGATGTGTGCATGCTTTGAACTTTGTTATTGCTGTTGAGTTCTGGGCTATTTGATAGCATTCTGTTCTGCCATTCTGCTGCAAACTGAGTAAATGAGCCAGATTTAAAACTAACAGTAACAGCTATTGGCAATAGTAGTGAGGCTAAGAAACCCCTAGAGATATTGCAACTGACATCAGAAATGAATAATCTAATTCAACATAATGGGAGGCTTACAATGATACTGCATGTCATGGTCCAGCAACCTTTACAGGTGTTTCTCTATTACAGGCAGAGTGTTTAAGTCTAGGTCCTGGGAACGTAACCTGCCAATGCAACATGGGATGGACTGGAGATGGGAAAGTCTGCACGGAAATAAACGAATGTTTATTGACCACACGAGGTGGTTGTGACGAAAATGCTGACTGTCAGTATATTGGACCTGGACAGGTACCACTTTATTGAGCTTTCCACTTATTTTATGAAAAGCATGAGATGAAAAAAACTTATCAAAATATTGCTTCAGCCACCTGTGAAGGTAAAAGTGTGTACATCTGTAGAGGATAGTGAATGATGAATTGACTTGTGAGAATAGAGCCTGTGGTTACTTGTTTAAGGAAGAACATTCAGAGCTGGGAATTGAGACTCCTGATGTTAAAGTTTGATTTTCTGCAGCTTCACTGAGGGCTGGCATCTATTCAACAGAAGTAGACATGAGCTGCACAGGCCAGCCAAAATGCACTTGTGGAAAACCACCAGAACTCTGGTTTGGGCTGGTATCCCACGTCTCTGAATATTTAGTCACAAGATTGTGAGCTTTACCGCAGGCTGCAGTTACATAAAGCTTATGACTTTACTCTGAGCCTTCCAAGTGTAGGGGGCTGGGGATGACATTGGCATTCGAGAGTGGAACTCACTATTTTCTACCATGTGAACTTTTGGCTTCTAAGTGTGAAAGAGGTGGCCAACTTAAACCAAAGTCAAGGTGACCACCTATGTGGCCTCTGCTATTTTTTTTGTCCTAGTGCCCTCAAGATCCTTGGACATATTCTGGCACCTTATCCTCTTTTATAGTAAATTATTAACTTTCTTTCAAGGGCAGCAGAGTGGTGCTGCAGGTTGTCCAGCTGTCTCACAACTCCATTGACCCAGCTTTGATTTTGACCTCCAATGCTGTCTGTGTGGAGTTTGCATGTTCTCTCTGTGACTGCGTGTGTTTACCGTGGTTGCTCCAGTTTTCTTCTTCATCCCAGAGACATGCTGGTTGTTACGTTAATTAGCTCCTGTAGATTGCCCTTAGTATAGATCATTGGGTATTATTGTGCATTTGTGAGGGAATAGGGAAAATAAGTTTTAGGGAAATAAGTGTGGGAACGGGATTTACAGAGTTGCTGTGAGAGAGAGCAAAGACTTCATGAGCTGAATGGCCTCCACCCATGTCATAAGGATGTATGAAAGTTATTTGGTGTTGGTTTATTATTGTCACTTGTTCTGAGGTACAGTGAAAAGCCTGTCTTGCATACCGATGGTGCAGGTCAATTCATTACACAGTGCAGTTACAATTACACATCTCTTATCTTGTCTTTTCCCTTTCGTGGTTTTAATGAAGGGTGTTTGATCTGAAATGTTAACTCTTGTTACTCTTTCCACAGATGCTGCCTGACCTGCTGCATTATCTGCTTTTATCTCACCTTGTTCTGGTCCAGTTCAGAATTTGCTGCTTCTCAATATTCCTTATTCTATTACAAGCAATGATGTATCATACTTCTGCCAATTTCTGTTTATCCTCGACTAATTCATTTTTTATTTCAGCACCTACAATTCCCAAATTGTTACATGCTTTATTGTTCATTGTAATACTTCCAGGATTCTCTCCTTCCTTGCATTTCCTCTCCCTTTCTCAACAGATTTTCCTTTTCTTTTCCCCCTCACTTTTAACAAACTGGCCCCAAAAGCAATTATCTTTATCTTTTAGCTTTTTTCTCTCTAATAATCTGCGGCATCCTGAACCTAGAAGTATTTTTTTAAATAGCTGTTATTAATTCTGCACTTATGGGGTTTTGAAAACAATCCCATTTTCATCCATAGTTCCCTGCCTGCCACTTTCTCTTCCCTTCTAATCCTCATTTTACTGGAAACTGCCCTTTTCCAAGCTGAGGCCTTTGCTAATGTGCTGACTTTAGTTCTCTTTTTGTTTGACCTAAAGCCTTTTCACATTGTGCTCACTGTTCCTACCCAGATTTAACTCATAGACCTGATCTACTTTGTTACTCATAGTTGAAATTAACATTTCCCCTTTTCTCTTTACACACAGGAATGTGCAACTTGAGGAAAACCTCCTGTGTACTGAAATCCAGTCAAACCTTTGTACACCACCAGGAGTGTGTCTTGATTGTGTAGCTTGGTTGCAACACAGAATATTGCAGTTGTGGCATTTTCTTTGCTTATTTGTGTACCCTTTAATATTTTAATGACTCCTGAAAAGTGCAGATGTGTCCAATAACCAATTTTTTGTTTGACCCCATTGCATTAGAGTCGCTGTGCATGCAAGAGAGGATTTGCTGGTGATGGCAAGATGTGCTCTGCAATTGATCCATGCCTAGAGGAGAACGGTGGATGCCATGTATTGGTAAGACAAAATCATATATTTGCATTGCTATTACAATGATCTCCAATATTAATTCACAGTTGATTCTTCATTATTTCAACATTCAGGATACAATATAGTTGCTGGAAACCTTTCCGTTCTGGTATGAGATTGCAAGGAAAACTTAGTCACGTTGTTCTCTCTGCAAAATAGCCTCCTGAGAGTAAAGTCCCCAGAATCAATGCTGGGGCCTTAATGCTTTTGTTGAGACTTTTGAGAAATTCATCCCAATGTGTAAGTAGTGGATCTCCAACTAATAATTCTTGACTAAATTGTGATTTAATCATGAGATATCAAGCAAAAGCTGTGCACTTTACTTATGGGGACAAAGAGTGGTGAGAATGCAGAATTGCTGGAGGCTCAGCTGGGAACTTTTTAACTTTGTCCTTGTAGGCTATTTGTGATTAATTCTTAAATCAGTGAAGTGAGACAGTTCTGTAGTACTGCAGCTGCTGCTTAAGTTATATGACTTGACCTTCCTTATACTCCGTGCCTTGGACTATAAAGTATTCTGTAGGCCCTCGACCACCTTCTCTACCTGCTCTGCGACCTTCAGAGTCTGTAGCTTATAGTGTACCATTGCTTCTGTAGTAAGGAACAGCATTATAGAAAAGACAGTCCACATTATACTCCATCTGAAAAGAAATAGTACATTATTGTGTAGCCTCACCATTTATCACTCAGCCAAGATCTAAGAAAATGTCTCAACAAGAGTTGCAGCGTGGAAATGAAAATAAGGTTGGGATTTGAAACATAGAATCTTAGAACCTTGATCTGCCTAATTTTCATATGTGCTTAATAAAATTGGTCACTTGTGTAAAGAGCAATTTAATATCATGCCATGGAAGTTAATTGTTTCCATCTATAGGCTGAATGTAAACACACTGAGAATGGAAACCGGAAGTGTACCTGCCCTCAAGGCTATGCTGGAGATGGGATTATGTGCTTTGGGGATATATTAACAGTAAGTAGAATGGCAATACGTATACCCTACAGTGTTTCATTTTGAAGACTGGAACAGTTGTTTCTCAAAATCTTTTGGTCTCTCATTTGTACATATTTTCAGTGTCCTTACTTATGTTGCCATTTTGACTTTTTTCTTCATTCATTTTAAAGGAGCTGGCATCCAGTGCATACTTTTCAGGGTTTAATAGCTGGCTCCAGGTACGTAACCAATTTCAAGCTACAAATAGAAGTACAGCTTGAACCGATTTTTTAAAAATCTGTATGGCTTCACAGTTAAAAATCCTTTGCCTTGTACATTACTTCTTGTTATGTATTTCAAGTATTAAAGTGATTTGTCATCTTTTGGTAAGATCCTGTCTTACTGTGAGTTGTTAAATGATATTGTGGTGGATCTCCAATCTGTGAACTGCTTTCATTCATTCCTCTCCTTTTGCCAAATCCCCCTGAGCCAGCCAGAGGAAATTTGTATGTCCCAGCCCAGATAGTGTGCAGAAGATAGTCCACCTACTATTACCTATCGTGTCGCAGTTGAATTTTATTCTGCTCTCCACTCTCAGTACAAGCTAAATCTTGATGGAGCAGAAGGACAATCTCCATTGAAGTCACTAGTATAGCAAGACATCAAACATGCTGTTTTGCTTTAACCCATGATGAATAGGTTGTTTCATCATATAACAGGTCATAAGTAAGTTACATGGTTGTTATAAGTTTCTTTGGGACTAGCTTATCCTGTTTAAATTTCACCCTCCGGTTTAGTTGATTTCTGACAGCACCTAGAATCCCCCAAATATAAAGTTGTCTGTGTACGAGTCAAGATGATAATTTATGAATACATTTACAGTCGTCATGTTTAGCCATCTGCATTTCTCTGAGTCCATCAAGTCCTAGTAAGCAGGAGACAAATCGACTTATGTTGAACCTGCTGCATTTCATGTAGCTGCATACATAACTATCAGCCCTTCAAACCAGGCATTGTATTTGCCTACAATCCAGGAAGCGCGATTGCTTAGGAGGACCACTGTTATTTTTTTGTCCTGATAGACCCTGTAGAATAATTGTTAGAGATTGATTGCCATGGTGAACCAATGACTCCACTGGCAGATGAAATTTAACACAGAGAACTGTGAAATGATGCACTTTAGCAGAAAGAATGAAAGGCAATATGGGCTAAATGGCACAAATCTAAAGGGTGTATAGGAAAAGAGAGACCTGAGTGTATATGTGCGCAAATGTGGCAGGGCATGCTAAGAAAGTGGTTAGTAAAGAATGTGCAATCCAGGGATTCATATATATTGAGTACAAAATCAGGGAAGTTTTGTTGAACCTGTATAAAATCCTGGTTGAGCACCAGCTGAGCATTGACTCAATTCTGCTCACCTAACTTGAGAAAGAATGTCAATGGCCTTGTTATGGTTCAGAAGAGATTTGTTGGGATAGTTCCATGAAAAAGGGAAAAGGTTTGGTAACAAAAAAATGTATAAATATAAAAATACACAACAACTTCCTTCCTCTGGTTTAGAAGGAAGTTGTTCCCATTTTTGCATTATTCAGTGTCTGGTGGCAGAGATTTAAAATTTGGGATATAAGATGCAAAGGAGATGTGAGCGAGAACATTTTTATTCAGAAAGTAGTTATAATCTGTAACTTGCTGCCCATGAGAATGGTAGAAAGAGAATGAGTCAGGGCTTTCAAAAGAGAATTGGATATGCGTTTGAAGGAGAGGCATTCGTAGGGCTGTGAGGAAAATGTGGAGGAATAGATGCTCGTTTAGGTGCAGGTATAAATCAGATTGGCTGAATAGCCTCCTCTTCCATAATAATTCTGTGATCCTATGATAGACATGTGGATCAGGTGACCACCAAACTACTGAAGGTGAGCTGGATGGATCCCAGTCCCATTCTGTTGAGCAAATCCAATAACCCTAAGTGTTAATTTCAATGGATGCCTTAGGCAAACCTGAAGCCATCCCCACCTACTTCTGTGTGCATTTTTGAATACCTGATACTTTATTTTCATTTACTAGAATAAATTATGTAATGTTCTTTAGACCTACGATTCATGAGAAAATTCTCAAAGGCTGACATAGTCTTGGTAATCCTCAGCATTTAGTTACAGATAATCTGTTACCTTGTTTGCCACCGTGCCTATTGCTGTTGCTGATCTCTTACTTGTAATAAACCAAGCCTCGATTGAATTTCTTTTCCTAATGTTTCCAAGAAGTTACTGGAAAGCAAGTGACATGTCCTATATATTAAATACAGCACAAGGCTTTTAGTTTGAGCACAGGGTTGCACTGGGTAAAATTATATTTCAGTCCATAAGAAACTAAGGCTCATTAATGGGAAAGGTCATTGAGCCCAAACATGAGAAGGTGAGAAGTATCTCAGTAAAGGTCAAAGTGTAGGAATTGACCTTTGTTCTTGGAGTAAATTTTGTGGATTAGATGATGTAGGCTGAGTTACTTGCCATTTTCTTTCTGAAATAGAAATCCGAGGAAAGAGTGGAAATCCCTGCAGGAGCTAATGTGACTGTTCTCGTGCCTTCAAAAGCAGCGATAGACAACATGGATAGGGCTGAAATAGAATCTTGGGAACGAGAAGATTATCTACCAATGATAGTAAAGTAAGACACCTTTGCAAAAATTGCCATTTTATTTCACTTTAAAATTCCCTTGCTTTTCTTAACAGCTTAGCATCTTCATCCAATGAGTGATTGATCTACAAATCAGGTTGAAGGTATTTTAAATGTCCAAATTACGGGATCAGGTAAATTAGCACAGACCAGGAACTGAGAGCATCTGATCTATGGTTTAGTTCCATGCAACACATCTTATTGCATGTTAATCCATTGGAGGAAATGATCTTTTATCAGTAAGCTAGCAAAGCACACACTTTATCTGAGTATATCCCACCAACAATCATTTCCATGTGAAATTATAACTGTTGCAAAATTGGAATGCATATTTCTTTTATTTATCATCAGATATCCATGAAATAACATTACATGTTCTGAATCCTACACCACCACACCCGCCCAATCAACCAAAATTGTACCTCCCATGTCAAAAGAAAGACTGTTGAATGAAATTTGCAATAAAAAAGGAAAAAAACTTGATGAAGATCACCAATGAGGGATGAATTAAAGGTTTTTATTCTAATGTTGTGCATAGATCTGCCAGCCTCATTTTGCAGTGAGAAAAGTATTTGGGTCATCAATGATTCCAACCTTTTGATTGTATGTACCTCAGTGCAATCTCTGCAGTCAGTACAGTGATTCCTGCCTTACTGATCATCCAGCAGCTTGTGGTGATGTGGGACCATTTGATAATCATGGGAACTGCTCATGCACATCAAAATTTGTGATATTTCATACCCCTCATGTTTTCCCTCCTCTCCATGGCAGCATCTTAAAGTGGCTGGCATGAAGAGAGGTCCTTTAAGATCTGAAGTTCTTCCCATTGAACAGTATAAGAATAATTCAACAGTTGCAAACCTTTCATGCAACAAGAAATGCAGCATGCAACCAACATGCAGCAAGAAATTTGCTACCTCTTTCAAAGAACTTTAAGTCCAATTTAGAGGTTTGTTTTAGGGGCTACAAACTGGCACTATCATTGTATGCAGTGATATTTTATCGCACCTAAATTCAATTTCCGAGCAATGGTGCGACGTGATTTGGAGAAATAATTTGTGGTATTTGCTTCTGCTCATTTTAACATATGGATAGTATTTCTCATTTTGTGTATTTTTAAGTCTTTCTTTTATGATGGTGGAAGGCTTTTGCTCACCATCCTGAGTGAAGAATACAGGTATTCCATGATTTATGAAAGGATTATTTTCCAGGAAAACATTTGTTTAAGTAAAAACTTAAAATCCAGAAGGCATTCCCATTGGTCTGTTGATGTTCCAGATTTCAATGATCTCTTTTCAATAGACACTTAAATATGCAGGGAATGGGGGGATATGGATTACATGCAGGCAGAAGAGATTTAGTTTAATTTGGCATCATGTTTAGTGTAGACATCATGGGCCAAAGGCCCTATTCCTGTTTTGTGCTGTACTGTTCCATGTTCTATCTCATTCATATTAAACTCCTTCAATGATTCATTTCAACTCCTTTAGAAGATCTGTCACAGTATCTGTACTGCTGCCTTCTCCCACAGGATGAATATTATGCATGTTTGCGCACTTTATGAAATATTCAAATCAGCTATGGCTAGACTTGAATGTATTGGCACTTTGGGAGACCCATCAGCCCTTCAAATTCTTTCAATTCTTGCAATAATGATCTTTTTCCTGGGTCATCATCCCAGGCCATTTATTCTGACCTTCTAGCCATTTGCTTAATCCTTTTTCCATTCCTTCCATTATAGCAGCTCTGCCCTTCACTTTAGGTGATGCTTCCAAGGTAACAGTCTGCAGTACAGCTCTACTCTCAGTAACAAATATGTCAACAGTCAACAATGTCAATGGTTTGTTTCAATAGATACTTACGTCAATACTCTGTGTAAACAGTGGTCTATTTCAGTGCAGCTCTGTTTGTTGGATAGAAATTTTCATTGACGCAGCTGCTACTGGGATCTCAAATGCTACTTACTGCTAATATCTACCTAATTTCTCTCTCCACCCCTAGCATTAAGGATGATGGGCACTGGGATGCCACAGGTACTGCAGAACTGTGCTGGACCAAACCTAACTTAATGCACGTCTACTGCCAGAGCACCAGCTTGACAAAGACTTGCTCTTTTCACGTAGAGTAGAGATGAAGATAAACACTTGATTTTAATGTTGCATTCGAATCAAAAATAGTAGGAAAATTTCAAACTAAACATATTAGAATAAAAACTAATTAGGAAAATACCTAAATGTGGCTCAAACACATAGGATATAGCAATGTGTGTTACTGGTTGAATAAAACTGGCAATTAAATTGTTAATCCAACCAATATTTTTACAATAAACCTGCTTTGCTGTCCATCCACATAAATGACACTAATTCAGAACTTCATTTACCAGGTAGTTATGGCAACTGGAATTATCAACAAAGATTCAGTTAACAACTTATAAGTTCTCACTTCTCAAACCAATGCTGATATCTGAATGAATGAATTAGATTAAACATTTTAACGTACTGTATTCTGTTGGCAAAGTGACTATGCCAGTGCATAAAGACATGTTTCAAACAAACGATTAACTGTTCTAAAAGGAATAGGTCTGTTCATGCAACCATGTAATTGACATGAGTATCTACATAGCTTTCGCCCTAATGCAACTCTCTAACTTTCACAGACCCATTCACACATTTAAAATCAAATTATCCTGGCAAAGCCACTTACCATTTGTTGCTGAAATTTCTAGATTAGTGAGTAAGACATTTTAAGCATTAGAGAGAGTGTAATTTAGGCATTGCATTATAGTTTCAATGTGCATAATAAAATTTTCCTTCGGACTAAGAATTTGCATTCATTGTTCAATGAAATATAAAATCATTTACAGTAATTTGATGTAATCTAATGAAGCAAATAGCTGTGTGCATGATTTAATAGCAATAATTCACAGTGTTCTAACTGAAAGGGTCCTGATGTAGGGTTTCGACATGAAATGTCGACAATTCCTTTCCCCCCACAGATGCTGCTCGACCTGCTGACTTCCTCCAGCAGATTGTTTGTTGCTCCAGATTCCAGCATCTGCAGTCTCTTGTTTCTCCATTTCAGTGTTCTAAGACTGTTTACACTGGCAAAACACTTATATTCTTAACTGAAGAAGTGAATACAATAACGACACAGAGCAAAAAAAAAACAAGAATGTAAGAACATTCTAGAACTGTTTAAAAAAATTGGGGTTTTATTTTAGTGCTAATTTGAAATATTTTATTGGTGTTTTGGGCTATTTAAAACGGTTATTTTCAATTATGTCTCAGAAGGAGGAAACAAACCATGCAGGTAAATTTGTGACTGCTGTAATTCTAGCACTTGGTATCTTTAGGTCACATTTTATTATGG
>JARFYF010000094.1:14880755-14892499 GCA_030265395.1 Rhina ancylostomus | reverse complement strand
TGTGTGTGTGTGTGTGTGTGTGTGTGTGTGTGTGTGTGTGTGTGTGTGTGTGTGTGTGTGTGTGTGTGTGTGTTTACCTCAGGATATTCCACAAGTTGTGTGTCTGTATTGCAGGAAGTGTGATTGTACTACAGAATATCTCATATGATCTCATAGGGTAATTTCAAGACCTTTATTTTTCAATTTCATTTATTTCTGTTATTCCCACTCTCAGAGTCTCTACTGTTTTCCCAATGTCACCAAATAATCAGAAAACTCTGAGAAAATTGGAGACAGGTCAGCATCAACCTATGTCATTAATGCTAACCTATGGTGGCCTTGACTGCCAATTATTTCCAGCTTATTCAGAACTGCCCAACCCCTCTGGTGTTTATTCTCTCTGCAATAATGCCTTGTCACATTGTATTTAAGTCTAACAGTACAACACAGACTATGTCAAGAGAAATTTGAGGATTATCTTTGAACTTTATTTTGTGTTTTGCTAAAACATCAAATTTTGTTTCCTCCCAAGTGAGTCCCACTGTATTGGGAGATGTCCATGTGAATGTCACTATCCAACAAATTGCTGATATGGAGTAAGCAGTAAGAACCACTTAGCAAAAAGCAAAGTTGGTTATTGACACAGGAGATCTATCCATTCTATCTTAGATCACACAGAAAAATAATTTCCAGGATGCCTGCTGCCATTGCTTCTTCACTTCACCTTTGTGGCTTCTGTTCTCTTTTTAATCAATAGTGGAAAGCCAATAATGCAGCCTGATCATGCATCACACCATTTAAATACAGCAGCTTCGTAATCCGTTGCTTTAACAATGTGACTCAGGATTTAAAAATTCATAAACAGGATGTGCACATCAATGTGCAAGATCCATCCCTATTCACTCTTGAACCACCACCTTCCTTGGGAGAGAAGGTACTCCCACAGTGGTGTTAGGTAGTGTGGTCCTGGCAGTGATATTTCTTACAAGGTGGGCAAAAATACAAGTGCATTGATGCTTCATAATGATGATCCATGTTAAGTGCCAGATCCGTTTGCTTTTGACTCAGATGTCTTTCATCTCACCTCTAGATATGCTCAGTGTACAGAAGTCACCCATTTTCTTGACAGATGTGGAACATCATCCACTTGTCTTCATGCTAAAGAATAAACTGCCTTCAGGCCAGTCTAAGACTAGCTCTATGTGATTCTGAGGAGATTCTTTGCACTGAGTCAGAAAGGCTGATTTAGGAGAGACAAAGGTGTATCCAAGGAGGTGTTTGTGTGCTTGACTGTGGAGCTTTGTACACCAAGAATGCTGGATATATCTAGATGGTAGAACAAAGGATGAAGAGATTGCACTTATTTAAATGCTAATTTATTCTTACTACAATATTGTTCTAAGCATGTGTTATCTTCTTAAATAGGATGCAATTTATTTGAATGGTGATGCACAAATCATTACAGCAAACTACATTGCAGCAAATGGGATTATTCATTACATCAGCAAAGTCTTGGTTCCATTCAAATTGGAGTCTAACATGCGAATATCCACTTCATCTCTGGTAGGTTCTGAGGAAATCTGTAAATACACCTACCTAGATATTCTCACAAATAAGTGCAAATCACACAGCATGGTAGCAAAAAGAAAACATGCAGAAGCTGGAAATCTGAAATAAAAACAGAAAATGCTATTTTATCTCAGCAAGTCAGGCAGCATCTGTGAAAAGAATGACAGAGGCAAAATTTCAGGTTCTGATGAAAGGCCATTGACTGGAATCTTCAACTTTGTTTCTCCCTCCAATGATGCTGTCTAACCTGTTGCACAGAGGCAAACTGGTGTCTTTTTTAATGGTCATACTTGCACTGCAAGGTCTTACTTTGTTAAAAACGCAAAGTAATGCAGATGATAACTGGGTATAAAAACAGAAACTGTTGGAACAACTCAATAGGTCAGACAGTGCTTGTGGAGTAAGGAACAGCATCAACATTTCGAGTTGATGGTCTATCAACAGAACTGGAGAAAGTTTGACAGCTGAGGGGTTTTGAACAATGTGGAGGCAAGAAATTATCTGACCAACATGTTGTAGTTTTATGAAATGTGGATTCTGGTAGCCCAATCCCTGTCAGTGCTTAAGTACACATCTGAGAGGCTTTAGGCGAAATAGTTAGTCTGCACTGAGTTAGCTGATTGTAGCCTGTGTTGGCAGTACGAGGGATGAGCTTTGGACAGGGAAGGAGGGAAACCTCAGCTAGGATTCTCATTCCTGATTCCTGCCTGGTGGCCTTGGCAGAAAGTATGCAATGGTGAGGACAGAATAGGCTCACCTCTGATTCTGCTGAAGGAATATAGATTAGTTAAAGAAGCAGTTTGAACAATGGTCAATTTGGGTGAAAAAACAAGTGAATAGAAGGTTTCTTTATGTTCATTTCTAAATGCAGAATTACACTCATTACATGTCACTGAAAAAATAACATGCAGTTGTTCAGTAACAATGAATTTAAATATCTCTGGCAACATCAGATATTGGGGCAAGAGTAATAGTGAGCAGCTGGGGGTGTGTGCAAAGCAGCTGGGGGTGTGTGCAAAGAGTATCTCCATTCAGTTCGATGTTAAGAAAAGAGTTAGGCTTGTTGGGAGTGAGGGGAGCATGAAAAACTAACACATCTCAGTATGTCACATGATGAGAACTTCGATAAAATAAATCATTAAAAGCAGCAAATATCCCAGAAGTTAACAAATCTGAGCCAGGTTACCAGTCATGTTTGTTGCCATTGACATTTAATATCTTGGGTTATGAAATAACAGGAGATTCCACTCCTGATGGCTTGGGATAATGTGGCCATATGCTTCCAAACTATCAGCGAACTTCAGCTGCTTCCTTGGTGTCCTTCAGGGAGGGAAGACTGTCACCCTTCCTGGCCTGTGCTGTATAAAGTTGGTGCTACCTTAAGGAGGGACCCACAGTGGGCTCCAAAGTGGCCTCCAAAGTGGCCTCACAGGCTGCTCAGTTGTGAAGATGAACAGTTCTCCAAGGCAAAGGCTCTCACATCCTTCTCAGTGATGTGTTGGCGCCGGAAGCTTGGCGATACTTGCGGGCTGCCCCCAGAACACTCTGCGCAAAGATGTATTTCATTGTGTGTTTCGATGTACATGTAACGAATAAACATATCTTATCTTAGGGGCAAACAGTAAACTGGGCTTTGATGTTGTCATCTCCATCCTCAGAGAAAATTCTACAGAAAAGCAGTATTAGATTTTTCAGTGATTGCCCCCAGTGTAGAGTAGAATCCAAGGAACTATTAGCACTGAAGAAGACAGGTTGGCTCATTGGGTCTATGGTAGCCAAAATCGTAGTTTAGGTTAATTCCACTTCCAAACTCCAGGGCCATTGCTCTGCTGGTTATGGTTCTTTACTTGTCTATCCAGGTACTTTTTAAAAATATAATGAGAATTTATGCTTCCATCACCCTTTTAGGCAATGAGTTCCAGACCCCCATCACTCATTGAATAAAATGACCCACAGAATTTACCATTAAGGATCACACATGATACGCAGTCACATAGGCAGGTGTTAGAGGACTATTGCCGTGTCTGAAAATACATCCCAGCAAAATTTATTGCCATCGAGAGAAAAGCCAGGTGGGGTATGTGGAAGATGTAGGGGGTTGTGGAGATGGGGAGAGGTGTTGGAAGGAAACTTGTGCATCTTAACATTCCTTTACAGTATCTGCAATGTTTTATGGACCCGTGTAAAATAAAAAAAAGATGTTAAGACTGGGGTCTTCATTCTGCCTTAGACTTTTGAAATAAACTTTCACTTGTTTCTTTTTCTTCATTTGCAGTCCAGTTTCACCACTGTTGCAAGTGAAAATGGATACAAGATATTTAGTAATTTAATTAAGGTAAGACATTTTCTATACTATTAGGAGTGGTGCTGCTTCTGTTGAGCTGATGTAACACTTGGATGAGGTGCTGCTGTGGGGTGAAAGTGTTCCTAATGTGCACTGTAAACAGTAGGGCAGAAGGAAAATATTTGCACTTATACATCAGCTTTTCACACCCCAAGATATCCCAAAGGCAATAAGTTCACAGCTAATGAGTTACATTAAAGTATGGTCCATGTTGTTGTGAGGGCAGAAAAGGCAAGCCAGTCCCTCCTCTTGCTATTTATAGAATCACTTCCTCCCATGATTATCTTTCACCCCATCCTTCTGGTAGGAGAAATCGGCAATCCGAGATCTATTGGATTGCTGTCAGAACTTGCATTCAGAGAAACGGTGACATTAGTCTGAGCTGGCTTAGCAGCACACTGAGCCTGTACTCCAACACGAAGATGTTATGTAGATTCTGCACATCTGCAATGGAAGCTGATGTGATGGTTTGGGCAGTAGGCAGATAAATGGAGCTGCGCGCCTGTTCCTTACAGGGCAGAAATGGCTTCCCACAAAGTCTTGTACAAAATTAGCCATCTCCATGCTGCTTGGTTTTAAACACGTGCATCTAGTTGTCCTGCCATGTCATGATACTCCTTCTGTGGCAAAATCCACTTCTAATCTCACTGTCCAAGGAAATGGCACTTGGAACACTCTCCAGTTAATTCTGCCTATTGGATCACCACGTGGAGATGATGGCTGGAAACTAACCTCTCTAGTGGGAGCAGAGTGTCTGAGTCTAAGCTGCTGGCTGGATAGTTACGTGAGTGGTGTGTCTGCACCTTCACTCTGTTCCTGTTCTTTGGCTGCTCTCTGGCTAGGTTCCTGAGTATCTGAGAGGAGAAAGACGTGAGGGTAAAATGTGGGGTATATGCTCATACCATCTGGTGGCTTGTGCATCAGATGAAATTACGAAGTGAGAGGAATATGAGAAGTAGGATTAGCTATGGGAATACAGTCATTGGGTTCAGCACCAATGCTGGGCGGTACAATCTCTGTTCTGACTGATCAAACCAATGCAATATCTGATGGTCTATTCACAGAACTAACTTAGCAAGACTAAAAATACCATATTTAAATTAAAGACAGCTGTAAGGGAATTGAAAGTAATATCATGGCCGGAAAATAGTGAGAGATCAGAATGTACCTTAGAGGTAGACTGGTTTTTGGAGTAATACCAATAACAAGTTACCACCAACCAATACAATAAGGGGCTTTCTGATCAGTTTCATTCGCACTTTGGTAGGTTTACAACCTGCTGCTGTGTCACCAGCCTTGATGGTCTGTTGCCTATGTTGGAAGTTGTAACCTTCATTGCTATCAATGGAAATAAAAAGCAGGGTGTTCCCTATCAGCAGCTAGCCCACAGTGACAACTTCAGGTTAGGAAGGCAAGTCAGATTGTACCTCATCCATGTTGAGTCTGATTGGAGGCATTTTCTGGGATCCATTTCTGAGGGGATAATGAGCAAATATGTTTAGGACCTCTGAAGACTCTGGATAGCTGGGTGGAAATTGTGAACCAAACTCCACATCTGGTAAGAACCTGGACCCACAAGTTAGAAAGCCATATCAAAAATGCAGATGGAAATAAAAACAGAAAATGCTGGCAGTACTCACTAGGACAGGCAGCATCTGTGGGAAGAGAAGCAGAGTTAACATTTCAGATTGAAGACTAATCATCAGATATCCTCTTTGACCTGAAACGTTAACTCTGTTTCTCTTTCCATCAGATACTGCCTCACCTGCTGAGCATTTCCAACATTTTCTGTTTTTACTTAAATTGGAAAGTCATTTGTTGAGGCCTTTTGAGAAAGCACACCAGTTAGGTCCACTTCACTATCCCTAAAAGGATTGTAGAATGGTTACAGCACAGAAGTAACTCATTCGGTCTATTGTCTGTGTCAGTCCTTTGACCAGTTAGCTGGCCAAGGATTCGATCCCTTGCTAGGATCCAGACAAAAATATCATCTGAGTAACATGTGTCTTTCCTGCTTGTTCTAAGGCAAACTTTTGTTGCTCACAGAGGGAGAATTGCTGTTAGTTGAATTAAACTGAAACTTGTTTTTAAGCTTCATGTTAACACTAAAATAAAGTATCACAATTGATATCTGGTTTTGTCTCAGCATACTGTTTTCAATCAATATTAAAAAAAAATTGTTGATGAGCTGTGAAAAGCACAGGTTTCAGATCATGAGAGTTTTCCAGTTGGAGGCCTTCAGGTTACATTGTTACACGATTAGCTATTGAACAGTTCAAATAATCAAAACATAAGATACAAGGGCTGCTCACAGGGATCAATTGAGACAGTATCTGTAGCAGACCATTTTTAAAAGTGTAAAAGATATTTCTCCTCAAGCATATATTAGAAGTTTAATACTATATTCAAATGTTCTCATTACAGAACAGTAATGGTTAAATATTCAATTTTCTCAGGAAACAAATCTGCTTCCTCTAATAGAAGATCCAATTCACAAGCCATTCACGATGATGTGGCCAGCGGACGAAGTGTTTCATTCTCTTCCTAAAGAGAGGCAGGATTGGCTTTTTAGTAAAAAGAACAGACACAATCTTGTAGCGTACTTAAAATTCCACATGATCAGGGATTCAAAGGTATTTAAAGACTGTGAATGTATATTGTGTGTCCTTGACGAAGCTTGTGATCTCTTTAGACATACTGACAATTATAAAGTTATCATTTGCTTCATTCAGATTTGTCCTCTGGTTCTGCTTAACATCCACTGTGTTGAAGCTATTATTGGTCGAAATACAATGAAAGCAAAGTACTCTGGCTGCTGGTAACCTGAAATAAAACAGAAATTGCTGGAAATGCGGAGTGGAGAGAGGAACCACATTCACATTTCAGATCAATGACCTCTAGGCATAACAGAATGGTCCTTAAGCTTGAAACATCAACTCTGTCCCTCTGCTGATGTTGATTGGGCAAACTACATTGATCAAAGTAGAAATGTTATCATTATATACTTAAATTTATAATGTTAAAATTATATACTTGTGCCATTGAATGACATAACTGGAATTGGTTGGAGCCAGATGTCAACAAAATCAGTTCCTGGCTGAAGCTGTGTGGGATTCACCCAAGAGTGAGCTGCTTTTGATCCTGCCAGTATATGTGGGGTCAAGGGAGTTACTCTACTTACAAGGTGTGCTGCAGAAACTGACCACACCATTTTGTCTGCATATCCACGTCACAAATGCTTTTGCTGAATGGTTATGTTTGTTGTGTGACCTCCTATAAGTCCATGAAATGAAAGATGTACTCAAGTCTTCTTGGGCTGATCCACCTGGGACTGGACCATGTAATGGGTCTTAAGTGCTTCTGTAATGCCTTTTCTTGTCCAACAAAGACCACCTTGTTTTGGAAACAGAGAAACATTAAAAACAGGTGCATAGAAACTAGTAGAGACCCCCATGAACTGGTCCTTTGAGCCCTGGCATAATACCCAGGCCTCTGCCATCTTCTATGTAGGAGTGTAGCAAAAGATCCAGTGGAATTTGGTCTCAAAACCATGTAAACTATGTTTCAGAGTTCAGCAATCTCAAATCTGGGATCCTTTAGACAGAAGAGCAAATTACTCCTAATTAGGAATATCCAAGATGCGTGATTTATTTTTGATTCTTTTACATCTGAAAAACCACCCAGCTTGCCAATCTCTTCTTGTTGAGTCCTGTTATTATAAAGGTCTTGAATAATTGTGAGACAAATTTCTGCCCACAGTAAATCTTACTGCCTATAAATCTATACTCAAAATAGTAATCATCTGTACCTACAAGAGTGAATTCATTAACCCTGCGCTTCCTGGAGGGTCAGGAATTACATAAAACTGGCCTGAAATGACAAAACAGAAGAACACAATCAGCCTCTCAGTCTGTGTTAGTGTTTATTCTCCATGTGGGTGCCCATTGTGTTTCCACAGCCTCCTTTCCTTCAGCCAGCTAACCTAAAAAAAAAGTCAATTTCACCATTTTATGACCCACAGTCTTAGAATAATTTAAAACCACCTTTTCACATGCATATTTAAAGCATTTATCATTTGAATGTTTTACTGTATTTTCTCCCATGTATAATAATTAATTTACTTTATTTCTTTTATTCCTGATGTCTGTTTCCATTTCTGCCATTTTACTTATGTATTGCCCTCATCTATTTCTCCACTTGTTTTTTCTTAACCCCTTGTACTCTTCCTCCAAAATTATTTGGATCTTTACTTCCTTATTATCTGTTTTTCAGTGATGGGTCTCTTCCATTTCTGACGTAGCCTCACCTCTGCTAGTATCCCATTAAAATGGATAGTATCCCATTAAAAAATCAACACATTGAACAAAAAATCACATATTGAGCTCCTTATCGATCTATCTTTCCCTGCTGAAGAACATGCTCAGGGAGTAATCCAAAATCTCCCACCTTCTCTATGTCTTTGTTTCTAATGTCCTAAATGTTTTGCATGGGTCCTGGCCTTTCCTATATTGTTGGTTGCAAAATTGCCTCAGTGATAAGAAATGTCATTTATAATATTAGTGAAGTGTGTTTCTCAGACTGGGAAGAGGTTTGCATTGCTGTTTCCCCAAGGGTCAGTTTTGGGCTGGTTACTTTTTGTAATCGTTAAAGAAGTCATTTGGGTTAATGGAGGAAGATTATAAACTTTGCAGGTAGTAAGAAACTTGTCAAAGTCAATGGATCATGATGAGGGTATTAAAAGCTTGAGGATAACACGATATGACAAAATGGGTAGAACCATGGGAGATGGACTTGATGTAAAGAATTTTGGAAGGACCAGAACGGAAGGATAGTATCTCATAAAAAATCAACACTTGGGAACTGCCGATATCCAGAGACATTGGGTTTACAAATGCAAATGCTTAGAGGGGGTAGGACAAGTTGATAGTGATTTTAAATTAAAGCATATTAGTTGCATGTTTATAAATAGAAATAGAAGATTTTTGACACTAGAATTTTGCAACAAAGAAATGTGTCTTTGGTTGTTTGGATGTGTCAATATCAGCTAGTTGTTGTACAGATCTTCACACATTTGGTTTCAAAATCCCCTGGGAAAAGTAGGGGTTGTAATTCCCAGCAGCCACTAAGAGGCCCAGAGATGAGTGCAATGAGTTCAACTGCACAGCATTATTGTTTTATTATGAAAACAAATATCCAGACTATTGTCTTCAGTATAGCCTGTTGTGCTGAGTGCATCTAATGGGTGATACTGTGGGCAATTCTGGCACCGCACCAGGAGAGAGGTAGAAAGGTTACAGAGGAAGGTTAGGAGCAAGGATAAGGACCTTTGTGAGGTGAATGAAAAAGTTGAATAAGATTATAGAAGTAACTTGATATGGGTTTTTGTAATATTGAGAGTCGAAATGAAAATTTATATCCTTTGTTAAGTAGGTCAGTTACCAGAGATGGTTGGAGAGTCACCATTTGTTCCTGCACCACTAGAGACTCTCTATTCTTATCAGGGTGATTACCCACTGAAGCTGCTTCTCCAAACAGCTACCACATTCCTTCAATTGTCAGATTGGCTCCAGTTCCAAATTCTGAAATCCTGTGTTTCAGTCACTTCAGTTGGAGACGCTTCCTGCAGATGCGCTTGTTCAAGCTAGCATCTGTTGCTCAAAGCTCCCACATCCTGGAGGAACCACACAATGTAGTCCCTTCCTGTGTTGCCATTCTGACTACAAAGGCTGGCTAACATATAGTTAAGTTTATCTTCTCTATCAATTTAACCATCAATTAAACAAGATCACTCCTCCTTCCTTCTCTGTTCCCAATTCCTACTCCTTTCAAATTACCATTCTAAAGTTGTACTGCATCTCTGTTTCCAACCACTCTCTCCGCTAAGGATGCCAGAGCAGTGAATTTATCCAAGAATGTGCAATGGCTTTACTTTCAAAGATGTACGGATTAGGAGTTGTGGGCGTGCTATGTTGGTGCCGGAAGCGTGGCGACACTTGCGGGCTACCCCCAGAACACTGTCTGCAAAAGCTGCATTTCACTGTGTGCTTCAATGTACATGTGACTAATAAGGATATGTTATGTTATCTTATTAGGAACAAGTTTAATTTTGTCTTTCCGTTCTATCTATTAATTCTAACCTCCTGAAGAAAGGATATATCTAAACGTGGCTACTCTGTGTAGTGAGCCTATGTATTACTTTTGCTTTTGACTGTCTGCAGGAATAATCTGTGTTTCTTAAAAATTACATGCAGAAAGTACTCTTTACTGAATAACAAACACTCTCAGTTCCCCCCCTAGTGTCCAAATGAGCACTCTACATTTCGTAGACATTCTGAATACAGTTTCTTTAGTGATTGTACCGTGTTCTTCATCTACAGACTTTAGCAGCAGATCTTCCACTCAATACTGCCAAGAGAACAATGCAAGGATCGACGATTTTAGTCAGATGCAGCCGTGTTCGAATTGTAAGTCTTAAGCAACAGATAACGTTGAACTGAACTTCAGGCATGAGTGGTGTGAATGTTAAATAGTTCTCCATATTCTAAGCCATACCCAACCTTGACAAGATCCAAATAAACATGACATTTGAAAGGTCCCAGCATTGTCGTCCTCCCTTACAGTCAGCCATGACCAAGGAGATTCTCTCTGCTGGCATGACCATTTTATTCAGTGATTGATTTTCACAGGGGAATAATTATAGAGAGTTCATACAGTTGCAGCATGGGAACAGGCCCTTCGATCCAGCCAGTCCATTGCTGGCCAAGGTGGCCCATCCAAGCTAGTCCCATTTGTCAGCGTTTGGCCTACAACCTAAACCTTTCCAATCCATGGACTTGTCCAAGTCTTTTAAAAGTTGTTATTGAACCTGCCTCACTCACTCCCTCTGGCAGCTCATTCCACATTCACACACCACCTTTTGTGTAAAAAAAAATGGTTGCCTCTCATGTTCTATTAAATCTTTTCCCTCTCACCTTAAATCTATGGCTTCAAGTTCTTGACTTCCCAACCCTCAGAAAAAGACTGAGTGCATTCACCCTATCTATGCCCCTCATGTTTTTATGCATCCCTATAAGATCACCTCTCAGTCTCCTATGCTCCAAGGAATAAAGTCCTAGCCTGTCCAACCTCCCCCTATAACTCGGTCCCTCAAGTCCTGGTGACGTCCTTGTTAATCTTTTTTGTATTCTTTCCAGTTTAATAATATCTTTCCTCTAGCATGGGGACCAAAACTGAACACAATACTCCAAGTGCGGCCTCACCAGCATCCTATACAACCTGTGACCAATTAATGAAAACACTTGCTAACTTAAGTTTTGAATTGACTTTTTAAAACCCATTTGTACGTGGGGAAATCGGGAATTACATTGTTAATGTTCATAGTAGTTACTGCTGGAAAATATAAATATATATATATATTAATGCTTCAAAATATTAATAGTAATCTTTCATCAATTTTTGAATGATTTGGTTTTTGATTAAGACATTTAATGAACCTTTTTACAATGCCTATTGACATCCAGAGAGATGCCTTGAATCACAGGTCATTGATTTTAATGTTGTTTAATTAATTTTAAACTATTTTGAAAAATAAAGTGAAGAGATAATAATCTGAGCTGGACAAGGCTAATTGACATAGATAGAACATGGAACATTAGAGCACTACCCAGGCCCTTCGACCCATAATGTTGTGCCGACATTTTATCCCACTGTAAGATCTATCTAACTCTTCCCCCTCACATAGCCCCCCATTTCTCTATCATTCATGTGTCTATCTAAGTGTCTTAAATGTCCCTAATGTATCTGCCCCCACAACCTCTGCTGGCAGTGCATTCCACGCACCCACCACTCTCTG
>JARFYF010000094.1:14748259-14762183 GCA_030265395.1 Rhina ancylostomus | reverse complement strand
AAGATGCTAGAACCAATTTACTGATCCACTATCTATTTGATCAACTCTTACTTCACTTCAAGGAAGAATTTGCAAATATCTTGGAAAAGCACTTGCAAAACAACATCTTTTCTGCTATTCGCCACATAACCACACAAAAGTTAATCTGCAATCATAGTGAATTAAAATATGATTTACATAACATAATACCCAAAAATAGTGAAGCAGCATGCAAGACCAATGCAATTTTATGACTACATGCCAAGTAACCCACATTGTCTGCGCTGACCATGATACAGGCACGGTAGTGTGGTGGTTAGCGTAATGCTATTACAGTGCCAGGTTCAATTCTGACCACTGTCTGTAAGGAGTTTGTACTTTCTCCCCGTGACTGCATGGGTTTCCACTGGGTGCTCCGGTTTCCTCTCACATCCCAAGGATGTACAGGTTAGGAGGCTGTGGGCATGCTATGTTGGTCCCGGAAGCGTGGCGACACTTGCAGGCTGCCCTCAGAACACTCTACGCAAAAGATTCATTTCACTGTGTGTTTTGATGTACATGTGACTAATAAAGATATTCTATCCTGTTTGTAAAATTCCACCATTGATAATATGATTTACATTATTATTTTCATGCACTGTATCTTACCTGAAAGCGATTGGTCCCACTTGCTGACAGTGTTCGAGTCAGCACGGAGCCCCTCAATATATCGCAGGTAAGCTTCAGAGTGCAGTAGCCGCTGGGTCTTTGGTGGAGGAGCGACAAACATTGGTGTTGATGGCTGCTGCTGGATAGCTTGTTGAGCTGCAACTTGTGTAGGATATGGAGGTGGAGCCTGCTGTCCCTGAGGTCCAAGATTAGGATGAATACCAATCTAAAAGAGTCACCATTGTGAACATTAAGGTTTTGAGCTAAACTACATTAAAGCTATGTATTTTAATTTACTTTCAGCTCTTACTATAAGCATGTGGTCTGACATACAAGTTCTAATAAACAGGATTAACCAAACTATATTTAATACTACAAAGTAATGTTTAATTAATATAAATTATAGCTTGAGAAAGCACCTAATCAAATAATTTATTTTACCTGTTGACCATATGGAGTCCCAGTGGTGGTCACAGTTGGAGAGCCTCCCACCATGGTGGTCACACTCTGACCTATAACACCTGCAGTTTCAATACAATACATATTATACACTTGAAGTTTCAAAGGTTCACTAATCATCTTCTCTTATTATCTTCCTAAGCTATATGTCACAATATTATAATGCATCAAATGTGCCAAAATACTTTCACAACGGCTTTTAAACCAGGCCAGATTTCTGAAAACAGCTAGCAAACGTATCATTTCAAGTTTTGTGAAATGAATCTTGATATTTAACAACAGTTTTCTTCTTGAGAAACAGGAGTACAGGTAAGCTGCACTACCCCTCAAATCTGGTTAGTTATACAATAAATCCAAGGTCAATGTTCTGCCTCTGCATGAAGGAATTTCTCATTTTAAGTCAGAATTGGCGAACTCCTTAGCCTCAGTTCCAGATTCACTTGCTAAGAGAAGCAGCTCTCCAACTTAGCTGAATTTTAACTAGAAAGAATTTTTAAAAAGTGGTAGTTTGTTGAGCACTGTAAGGTGTTGGGTTCCAAAGCCATTCATCTGATGAATTTTCAATTCTACCCTTAGTGGGGGAGGTTCTGACTGGTCCAGTGATTCTTCATGGGGAAGCAGGGAGAATGCTCCTCGTATACTTCCAGACTGGTGGCTTACAACTGTATCTGGGAAGAGCTAGGAATGGGTTACCCTCTCTACCTCAAAGTCCATATGGCCCAGTGTAGAAGCCAGGAAGATAATAAATTTCAAACCCCAAGAGAAGTGGAAAAGTTGAACCAGATTTAAGATGTAACCTCAGCACATAATGAAGGTGCTTTGTGTTTTACAAACATGTGAAAAATGAAGTAGCAGCTTCAATGATTTCCAAAATAAATCAAAAATACAAAGAATAACAATTAAATAATGCAAAACACCGAATTCCATGAAATATTGACCCTTTAAAGTTATTAAAACTAAAGATGCATTTTTGATGTCATGTTTAATGCTTTTCTACTGAAATTATTTGCAGAGCTTTCCAATGGTAGAAAATCTAAAGGCATCATCAGTTGCAGTTCTGTGCCATGCATTAATAGAAAACAAAGTGCTCTTGCTTATTTTTTGAAAATATTGAGAGACCCCCCCAAAATGAAACTGAAAGCAGCTAACAATATTATAAAGGTTTAGCATGTTATCATGATCACTTTTCTATGATGAGCCGCATAAAAGTCTCTGCCTTTGACACCAAAGGTTAATCTTCACTTAAATGACAGAGCAAAACGATCAAATGTGATGTCTGAGTTTGCCAGATCATTGATACGGAGCGCAACTAGGCAGATTAGGACTTGCATCTTACATGGGAAATTTTAGAATGCTCTTATGAATCTTGCACAACAAAAGGCAACAAAATGGATAACACAAACGTTAAAGACATTCAATTCATAAAATATTGGACTTCCAATCTAACTACTGAGAAAATATCACATTATTACCTAAGCTAGATACTAGCAAGATGTTAACTATTCAGCCAGTTGCAGTGTCACTGGTCTTCAAGCTGCTATAACACCTCGCAAGTTTAAAATCTAATTGAAATCATTTCCCGACCTCTGCCTTTGATGGCCTGAATCTGGCAAATTAAACACTAGCTCCAGTTCTTTTTATGTCCTCTGGTAAAGCCCTATCTTTACTCCCAGTAGTCAGAGAGATGCAAACAACATAGTTAACAATTTCTTCATTCATTATTCTGACCAAAAAGGATTTCACTACGACTAAAGCTTTCTTCCTGGGTCTGAGTCTATTTTCCTTGTACACGTTTGTAATGCTTTGAGACATGTTGAGTGTCATATAAATTCTATTGTTAGTGTTGATCTCCAGAAGAAGCAGCTGTAGGAGAAACATTTATGCTAGCTGCTAATAGGTTGGTCAGGTGTGAAGGTCAAAGGAGTGCTTTTTTATATTGACTCTAAACAAATAGCAGCAAAGTTGTAAATACCAATTCAATATTGGGACTAACTAACTTAAAATAAACAGATTGATATGAATAAACAGATATCCCAAATGTTATATGTTTCTAGATAAATCATTTTTTTGGCAAGGAAACATTAATCCAATTACATTATTATTTGTTAAATCTTGTAGGACAATTTTAGCAAGTTGTTTTACTGAGAGATTAAATTCTGGCATAACAAAATCACCATTTTTAAAGCAACAATTTGACAGAAAATGATATCCTTATGCTATGAAAGGAAATTGTTGAAAAGTTTGCAAATTATTATATTTAATTCAGCAGAAGATGACAAAACATGTCAAAAATGCATCAGTATTTTAAAAATGAAAGTAGTACTGAGAAATTAGCTCAAAATATTCAGTATTCAATAGCTCCAATATTATTAGCATTTATCCCAATTTCTGAAATAAAAATGACAGTAAATGGCATCTATCAAATAAATATTCCTTACTTATGTCTTGTTGGTCTTTTACATAATTAGAATAAATGATTATTTAAAGCAGGACAACGCATTATAAACAAGATAATGATTTAGCAATGATGTTCTTACCCAGCGGTTGAATGCCTGGGGGAAGGTGGGGTGGTGGAGGCACCCCAGGGTGAAGTGGCTGCATGCTGCCCAAGCTGGCCATGCCATCAACAGGGCCTTGTAATGGAGGCATGCCTTGTGGGTAGCCACCTATCATGCCTTAAAGGATAACAACAAATTTCAAACATGCATCAAGGATGTCAATAACATGCAAGTCTATAATCAATGTTCCCTCTAAACTAGCTAATTTTATGAGAAAACTTCTCATAAAATGAATAATTTTAGATCAGTAATAATATGTTGGAGTACACCAACAAAAGGAAGCTATTCCTACTCAATTTTTGGATTATTAAACCATGAATATGTAAATTTATTTTCTGATCCACTTCCATACTTAGAGGGAACCTTGGTCAGCATAATGAAACATGCACTACAAACTAATGAATAAGGAGAAGTATAACTACGGAATGGATAGGATTAGTATGTGATGAAATAACTCAGGGGTAATAAGTGGATGTACACACATCTTACTAAATATTTGCATGGTATTAAATGTGTTGGGTCACATCTCTATCATTCTACTTGGACAATTTAATTTTCTATCTTAAAAGTTGGATTACCTACCTTTGATAGGGTCTTCTCCATTCTCTGAATATTATCCATCACATACCAAAGTCCTGTCATCCAATGCGGGAAAAACACAGGGACAATGTCCCTTTAACTTATTTCCAGTATAAAATTATCTAAGCCACATGATTCATCCTCTTTCTGTATTCTATATATTGTCTTCTCTTATAACAAGGCAGGAGGCCATTTAGCTCAGTCCATGCTGATTCCCGGGGAGCAATCCCAATTCCCCTCTCCTTACTGCCCTGTATTCCTGCAATGTTAATTTTCGCATGCGCTCATCAATCCCACTTTAATTCTTTCTGTCATTAATCTATGCTAAAGGGTAATTTACAGTAGCCGATTAACCTATGTCTTTGCATTATGAAAAGAAACCAGAGCACCTGAAGGAAACCCTGGATGTCAAGTTCTTTTTCAGCCAGTGAAGTAAGGCAGTAAGGCAAGTAAATATTGAGAGACAAGAATATAAAATTTTGTCTGTTTAAAGCCATGTTCAGATCTGAGTCAACAAGGATCCTGGTATATGGAGGATAACATCAACCAATGGAGGAGGAGAGTGCCTATTGAAGGTAGGTGACCAGTATTTTTTCTCCTCTGTATTTTCCACATACTATAGGATATTTCATATTTGTGCTGTAAGAAAAGGAGAGTGTAACCTTTGGTCTGATCCAATAATCTTAATTATCATATAAATTTAACTAGCTAAAAAATTTATATATCAAATGTTCGATAAAAATGCTATTAAATTTACATGTTCAAATAGTAATTTTAGTTTGTGCTGTCCAAATCAGTTCTTTTTTAAGCAGTTTGGGATTTGCCTCATACCCAAATGTATGCCTATAGACAAACTTGCCAAATTATTTAACTAACTACCTTTTCTCCAGAATGGATAAAAATCTGTTGCCTTCTGAAGAAGTTCTCTCTTACTCAAGTTTTTGTTAAAGTCCCTGTTAAGATGAAGCCCTACATTTTACCTGAAACACATCAAGATGGTAATTTAAAGAACTGAATCCCAAAGACAGATGGCACTTTGACATTCATTTGAAAAAATTGTAGAAAACAACAAAAAAAAAATCAGATCTCCAAGCCAAAACCAAGAAAATAAAAATTTCACACTTCTTGGAGGTACCAAAATAGCATTAAGTTGCCTACTTTCAAAGTTTAAATCATGAGGTTGTAGTTAATTATAGTTTCAAAAGCTGTGCATTTTAATTTCTGAATAAAATTTCAAGTGAGAATATTTCATCTGATTTTTTCCAAAATTTCTATCACAAGGGTCTTATTGATGATTGGTCTGTAAACATAGCACCATTCCTTCACTGTTGCTAGGTCAAGATCTTGAAGCTTCCTGTTTAAAAGCATGGTGGACCACACATGGACTGCTGTGGTACAAGAACATTTGGGGACTTCAAGGGCAATTAGGAATGAACACTAAACACCGATTTTGTTAGTGATATTTCTAAATCCAAACCAAACTAAAAAATGTTTTCAATGGGGACTACTTAATGGATATTGACAAGATGAAACTTTTTTCCAAATATTGGGACATATTACAAAAGATGCAGTATCCCTTGCAATAGTTTTATTAAAAAATTCTAGCTGAGTCAGAGCAATAAGCCAAATTTGAATGTTCAGTTATAATAAAGGAATGTGATCTGTGATTGAACCATGATAGATCAGGAAACCAAACACAATATGTAACTATGCCGATCTTCTGTACTCAAAATTTTCTGAATTCCCTCAATAAGGAGGAAACAAATTTAACAAAATCAGTTTTCCTCCTCTTCAATATCACAAATAATCAAAAATGTAGGAGGAAGTTCTGGAATAATTGTAAGATTATATTTATTGCTTAGTTTATCCTGTATAATTGCATCCTACTAGAAAATCTAGAATTCATTAGATGGCTCCTGTGACTTAAGAGAAGCCCAAATTAAAACACAAGCCAATGGGGTATAGTCTTCCCTGCTCTGTGAATGGGAGTTCTGATAAGGAGGTACCATGGAATGGCAATGTTAGACACTTACTCAACACCTTGGTGAGAACATAGTAGTTAGAATTAAACCGGATGACCACACTCTGTTGCTCCAATGATACCATTAGTGAAGGAACATTTAAATGGTTACTGAAGGCAGCATTCTATATTTAAAAAAAAGTTTCCAGTGTATGCCTGATTACCAAGTAGAGACACACAAAGGTAAATGGACAAACATCCTTGCAAAAGGTCTTCATCCCTGAACTTAATTTCTATCATTTTTAAGTACTGTTTAAAATCTATTACTTTATCCATGCTTTTGCTTTTCTGCTCTAACATAATAACATTTCAAATTTCGTTTGGGAAAAAAACTCCTGTGAGACTCCTTGCAAAGTTTTAATACATGAAAGGTACTATACAAATGTAAACTGTTATTGTTACTGTTAAAACATCTTTGTTTAAGCTAAATTGCAATTGGTGTTTGAGTAATGAAGGCATAAATGCATTTATCAAACACAGCAAAGACTAAAACCATAAATTACATATTATAACTTTTAGTGATACAATGGATTAACATATGTAAGGAAGTGTAGATGAAAATTGCTGGAAGTAAAAGGACCTAAATAAGCTATTTATCTAAACAGTGGAAAATAGTCAACAACCATGGAAACAATTTGAAATAGATACTGTAACAATAGTACAGCACAGCTTTTGTAATTATTGATAACCACACAACTTTAGGACAGGATAACAGGTAAATAATTACAGGACCTTGAGGAAATCATGTGACTTAATCTGACTTAATATTAAAAAACAAATGTTAAGGAATATTCCTGCACTTTTCCTATTGGATGACTGGACAATCCTTTTGTATGTGGAAGATAATAATGAGGGAAAAAATATTGCCAGATTACAACCAATGTACAATTTTCACTAAATGAATTAAAAATTCATGTACATGTGGTTAATATTTAGCAATGGTTAGCACAGTTTGTAAGTAACATCATATTTTTCTTGACTTTACAGTACAAGTATTAAACATCAAGATTTACAACTATTCACACTTTAAAAAGATAGTAACATCCTCATATTTTTATATCTACTGATTGCACCAACTTAATTTTATTTATTTTTTACCCTGGAAAGCTTATACTTTTAGCTTAGCTTCCTGGGTTTAAAAGAATTTGCAGTTTTTGATTTTTGTGTAATTCATACAACATTTGCAAAAATTTATACTTTTTTTTGATGGTTTGCAATGAGTAAAGAGGAAATTCACAAAATACTTTGTAATTTAAGTAATTTTCTCAGTAAGGCAACATCTGCAAACAAAAGTAATTTGGTGCAACAACACAGAGCTCTTAAAATCATAAAAAACAGAACTTAATATTATCACTTTGAATCACAAAATCTAGGAAGACTTTTAAACATTAAACAGTTCTGATAAGTGACCCTGGAGAGAGACTTTCTACATGTATTTTTGGTAAACCACCATGGTGCTGATGAAAACCCTGCAATGCAAAATACAGCAAAATGACCCCCCCCCCTTCCCAAATTTGGTTGAAAGCAATTTTCAATAGAATTTTAGGCCTTTGCCATTTAGCTAGTTCTTGTATGCTACCTGTGACAGGGGTCATCTGCTGATGGAGAATTCCCATTGGTGTAGGAGGTGGTACTACCCCCATGATGGCACCTACAGGTGTACCAGCCCGTGGGGAGGCACACTGCTGCTGCTGAGCTGCACGCTCTCTCTCCTGCTGCTCAGCCTGCTTTGCTGCCCGCTCTGAAAAAACACGAACGTATATTCACATGGGCACACCACTCAACTTATTTATTACAGCACAAAATTAGAAATTTGCACGGATGAGATAAAGCAGATATTCGCTTCAATTAATATATTCACAAAGACTAACCTACATTCCAAACCTGAAGGGATAGTAGCTATTGGTCAAATTTAAAAAAATATATCCACACAATTGCCAGGATAACTGAACCAAAGCCTTCTTCAAAGTACTTTCAAAGAAAGATGAAACATCTCCTCTCAACCATACACACAATTTCCTTGTTAACTAGGTAGTCAATAGTAGCATATTACCAAAAGAACAGCACTTTTCAGCATTTCCTGCAATCTCGCAAATGTGTTAAAGAATTGTACTCTGTAAAGCCTGGCCAGATGTACTTCTAATTCAATTCTTTATGAACCATGCTTTACAAATGCCATGATTAGCAAATTGAGTCAGTCTGAAACATAAACTTTTTTTTTGCCAGCAAGCCAATTTTAACCTCAAGACAGATTTTAATAAAACTTTTACTATGTACAGATGATAGATTTAACATATTAAGTGTTCAGATAGCTGGCAGTAAATTCAAATTTACATCAACAAAACTTGGAAGTAGATAGAATTGTAAAGATCAGTATCATGTTTGTATCTGGTTGTTGGTATATGATAAATTTAATTACCAAGTAGCTACTGTGATGTCAGGTCATTTTTTTAATGAAACATACACTTTTAAAATCTTTGCTAAAAAGAACAAATAATGAGCTACCTTCATACTCTGCTTTTTTGACAGCCTCAAGGTTTCTCCATTCTGTACCCACAAGCCTACTCAGCTCTCCAAAAGAGAAGTCAGGATGCTTGGCTTTGATAACAGCTCTCATTTCACTGCTAAACAAGATGTAACCACTTGGGTTGGTCTTCCTCTTTCCCTCCTTCTGTTTAGTGCCCTTAATGGATTTAGGGGTTGACTATATGTAAGCAACATAGGACAGTTAGATGTTAGCATTTCTAAGCCATATCTTTGTACAGAGGGTAATTAAGGAAGAACCTTGGGATATGACTTATATTCAACCAGTGGGGCACAGCCATATCCCATAGGTCCTTGGAAACATTTTATGTTTATGCTGAATACCTTAGATAACCATACTATAAAAAAATTCTTAAATTTCAACAAGTTAAATTTATACACAGATTACTGATCTTTAGAGGAAGTCCATTAATTGAATAGAAGTGAATGAACGAAAACTGTTTTTAAATAAGTTATACATGATAACAAGAATTGGTTTTCACATTACTGACCTAAATGTCAGACATAATTTAATGAGAGCATACTTTTGAGTAGGTTTTTACTTTCCGCAGTTTTTCTGATCCAATGGAGTTTCTCAGCCTATACCCGGGCACCTGTCAGTGCACTTTAGGATAGGCAAAGGAATGACCATTCTCAGCCATTTACACAGTTATGTTACAGCTTTCACATAGCATCTCTCAGTTGGACTAAGGCTTCAGCATATGATTGGCTTCACAATATGACAGCGATCTCATAATTTTGTCACTTATATTTAACAGAAATCAAAGTGTTTTCATTTGATTTGTTGATCAATTTGTGAAAAATTTTGGACCAACAGAAACATAAAATGTTTCAAAATTGACAAACAACTGTATGAATAAATGATTCACATTTTTATAGCATGAAACTGTAAATACAATTTCCAAACTGCTGCTTATTTAGTAATTGTTTTTAGGTGAAGATTTGAATCTTCCTCCCCTCAGTCTTTTTTTGGTATCACCAGTCCCGTTCCTCCAGAGAAGAAAATTCAGAAGTTTACGTTATCTTTCTCTGACATAACTCAAATTAACTACAGAAATTTACCACCATGCAAGGTCTCTAAATTGCTGGCTAGGATTAAGCTACTTGGGTTAAATATTGAGGTTCTGCATTGAGCTAGGTTGGCTGTTGAGCCATCAACAATGCCCTTAAACAGAACTGCCTGATTCAGGTATCATATTACTAAGCTGGCCACAGCAGCTGAATTCGTTGTGAGATTCTGTTATCGTGTTTGGCATCTTGGAGCCATTCCAACAAAGGTCACCAATTTATAATAATATTGATTTTTAGTGTCACTTAAATAATGTAAATCTTGAAATTAATTATTTATTTGTTCCCATCCAAATCGTAGAATTATGATTTATACCGAAAGTAGACAATGGAATCTACTCAATTTTTATGTTCCATAAACTTAGACTTGTTTTTGACTTTGCTCTCCAAAGTGGTATTTTATGATTGTAAACCACACCACTTCTTAAAATGCTTTATGTTTTTGAATGATTCTGTACCTGTAGAAAACCTCAGCAGGTTCCTATTACTGTACCTGTGGAGGTGTGTAAGGAGCTATTTCCATTTCATTGGGAACAGGGGTCTGCAGCTGAGGGACAGAAGGCTGTTCAGCAGTTTCAGCTTCCTCTTCAATACATTCTTCGTGATCTTCATCGGGCTCCTCAAATTCTGCAAATTTCATCTCCAGCTCCTGTATTTTCTTATCTAAGAGAGGAGATGGTTCCTTGTGGGGAACAATAGGTTTCCTGGAAAAAATATACAATTACCGTAAAATAGATTTCCATGTTAAACTATCAGCAACAGTTACTCTTGAAGGCTTATAAAGCATCACTAAAATTACAACTCATTGAATTATTTAATTTGCAATTAGACCGGGATAATTCTAGATCAGGCCTACCATTCGAGTACATTCCCACACTTAACTGGGCCAGGTGCAAATGGCCATATTAAACTGGTATTTTGCACCCTGTTAGGCAGTGAGGTCTGGATGGTGACCAAGCCTCAGGTAATATAATGCAGATGTCCTGCCCTGGAAAGACAGTTAAGGTTGGGATGGAGCTTTGACAAAGCTATCATTGAATTTAAAGATTTAAATGTCCCTGATGTTTGAAAATTATTAAAATTGATGAAAATAAGAAAAAATTAACATTAAAAATTAATTTAGATAGAAGTATGTGAAGAAAAATAATTTATAAAAAAAACTGATCTCCTCTGCCTTCTAATTTGCAGGTGTAGATTCCCCTCTGAAATCGTTGGAGCCTCAGATCTTACCTCATGTCAAACTAGTGCAGGATCTGAGAGGTGATTCTCCAACAACTTGCTGCAGAATCCTATTTGCACTTGAATGGCAAAACATCAGAGTCAGCCTTCCAAATTTGTAAGCAAGTCCCAGACTCATAGCTAGGACTTCCTTTGTGCGGCTGAACAGCAGTGGTTCTGAATGGCCAGAGCCAGCAAGATTTGGCCCCCTACAATAATGGCTATATGCTGAAAGTATTTCAGTGGTTGTAAAACTGCATTGAGACAATTAAAGTTGTGAAAGGTGCCATATAAATTCAAGTTCTTCATATTTTTCTTAAATATTTACCCTCTGATCATGACAACATTGGTTAGAAACTGCATATCTATTCACACCTGAGGAAGTATAATAATTGTATTGCAACAGTATTTTACTCTCTAGAAAAAGAACACAGTGCTGCGTCGAAGGATTGCTGCACTGTCGGAGATGTTGGCTTTTGGATAAAATATTAAAGGAAACCTTTGTTTGACATCCCAAGATGGATGAAAAGGATCCCAAGATATGCTTTCAAAAGGAGAAGGGGGATCAGCCTTGGTGTTTGGGTGACTATCCATCCATCCTTCAATTTAACATCATTAAACCAGTTGCTGTTACTGAGAGCTTGCCATGGACAAACTGCCTGCTATATTTCCTATATTATAACTAAAGATCAACAAATACCTCACTAGTTGAGGCCATGAAAGAGGGATTTATAAATATATAAATTTCTTTGATATTTCAATTAAGAATTTAGTGAACTACAGATAATGTAGCCTCCTCGAGTGCACGTATTCAAATCAATCAGTAATATTTCCCCATTAGAGAAATGCTTTTCTATTTTATGAAACCAAGCCTCACCTGAAGTAGTATACTTCATCATCCAGTATTTTAGCAGATAAGGAAAATCGCTTTAGGCCTTTAAATCTTTTCATTTGCTTGTCAGTCTCATTGTAACGACTCTCGCAAATGTAGACTTCATTTTCATTCACTTCCGTTGGTCGACAGGAGAGGTAGTCTTTAAATGATAACACACTGCACTTGCCTAAATGGAACAGCACCAAAATATTATCTTTGAATTTTTAAAGTTAAATTTACATCTTACCAATTATACTATTGCAAAGTGAAATTTAGTTTTGTAAAATCTACATATCAGCATATTTTTATATCATTCACTTTTTTGGTGACCAAAATCAAAGATTTGATTCTGCTGATCAAAATATTCTATCACAAACCAATCAAAATGGAACTTACCAAATATTTTCCAGAACGGTTTATGGAATTGATGCTGGAACTTAATGCATTATTACACTTTGTAATCAATCCTAAGATGTTAATTACTTACCAATCACACACGTCATGGTGCACGTTTCTTCCACATTGCTGAGAAACACCTCCTTCTTGTAAAACATTTTGGTGGGTTCATGTTCAGTCTCCTCAGGATGAATGAATATGGGGCCAAAGAAATAAGCAGCACCACCCCGCACCCACATTTTCTCAATCCTATCAGCAAGGTGCACAAAAAGCATGTGTTACTATATAATTTTCACAATAATTACCTTATTTTACACAAAAGAATATAAAATCTAAGACCACCTGTAATTTCAAACATTTAAAATATTCCTGGGGGACTGAAATCATTCTGTTCCTATTGTACCAATAACCAAATATTGTTAATAATAACACTTCTTAAAAACTTCATAATTATTGAAAAGAAAAATTCAGATTAAAAAATCTTTCAATAAATTTACCTGCCCACACGTGGTTGGACTAAACCATGAGATTTTATGAAAACACAATCTCCAATTTTGAGCCACAAATCATTATAATGCAACTGTTCATAATACTGGCAGCCTGGTTCTCCATTTGAAATTTCCACTGGTACATCTTCTCGATCCTGGACAAAGAGATTGAGTAATTATAAATATGGCTTGCCTAGAATAGTTGTGGATAATAAGCAGTCACTCAGAACTGAAACATTGATTTGAAAAAAAATAGTAGGTCATTTTTATGAAAATTGCTCTTTTAGAAAGAAAAACATTTATATGATGCCTTTCTTGCCTGTTAGAATATCTCAAAATAAAGTACTTTGCACTTGAATGGCCAAAGCATAATAAGCTATGGACCAAGAGCTGGTAAAGTGCAGTATAGATGTACAGTAGATTGATGGCATAACTATGGTGGGCTAAAGGACCTGCTTCTGTGCTGTATGACTCTATGGACTTCTGAAGTGCAAGCACTGTTGTTATGCAGGAAATATGACACTTGATTTTCATACAACATGGTCCAACAAATAGCAATATGATAATAAGCAGATAATTTGTTTAGCAATGCTTAAACAATTGTGAGCAATTTGCATGCTGTTTAAAATTCAACCAATTTTTCTTTGGCTACCACCAATATATTTTAAGCAGATATTTAAGTATTTAACAAAGTTTGAATTCAGAATGTCCTTGCAGTGAACTCTAGCATTACACATATCACATGAAATAAGGTAAAGAATACAATATTGTAAAAACAATAAAATAAATGTAGTGAAAGAGAACTTAAAGTTATTTCTAGTAATACATCAAGAAAATGAATTTTTTCTGACCAAAAATTGGGACAATGACTTCATCTCCTATATAAATGCAATCTCAGAAACTGTATATTCATAAATATGGATTCTTGCAATTTTGTGAGAATATATTAACAGAGGTATATTGTGAGATACATTTTACATTAAAATCTGTTCTTTCAGCAAGTATAAATATGTTATTGTTACGGACTAGGACTATTAGTGAGTGTCCCTTTTAGATTGTGTGTGTGTGTGTGTGTGTGTGTGTGTGTGTGTGT
>JARFYF010000094.1:14717219-14727519 GCA_030265395.1 Rhina ancylostomus | reverse complement strand
TAAAAGAGTTAAAGCAATAAGAATTTTTGAAAAATATGAACAAAATCTCTCTGTTAATCTATTAAAATGTATATCTTGAGCTAGGTTATGCATCTGGGAAATGAGAGAGATGGCATGTCATTTTTAGCCAATGATCTAGACATCTTGGTATGCCATAGAAGAATGAAATTTACCAAAAATTGGGGTGATGTTTCTTTCCTTTTCCCTTGGGAGCAAAATAGCAAGTAGCAGAGTGAAAATATAATTTGGTAGTAGGAAGGAAGAGATAGTGAGAGCTAGCAATGCTGGAATATGCTGGTGTTTATAGGGCTTGATTGAAATTGAGGCTTTGGTTAAAGAAAACCAACAACAGATTTTAAAACTTACATAAGAATTCCAAAAGGATTTAAAAGGTAGTACATGGAGTTGTCCATACTGATGACATTTCATGCATTCCATAACAAGTTATAATCTAAGGATTCACACCATAATTATCATTTTTCAATTGTAAATATCACCAGTGGAACAGTTGGTGTACTAATTGTATAAACCATAACGAACAGAGAAAACCTTTCCCAATTGTTAGCAACAGGCTTAGTGAAAGAATAATTTGCAGAAAACTTAAACCCAGAATGTAAATTTCCTATACAAAAAAACCCCATAATTTCTATTAAAGATAACAAATAAAATTTCACATTTGAACATATCCAGAATATATAAACTGAACTATATTTTCATCCAAATCCATTATTTGCAAAATTAATTAGTGACAATGAGACTTGTGAAACCTGCATCAATTACATCTAGACATACAAGTTAAAAAAATAATTTCTCATTCATTCTTCTCAAGTTATCAGATTATACAGGAGATTTTACTGATTATATTATGCATTAAAAACAGAAGGTGGCCCAAAACCAAGTGTACTTACGTCTCTCTTTGGTATTCCTGGTTTCTTAATTTTGAAGCCATTGCTTCTGGAGCATAATACTTACCCTGACTGTTGACTCCTTACTTTAGAAAAAGTCCAGATACGGTAGCTTTTACAATGATTTTCTTAAAGGCTAAGTAAATGATTTTAATAAGTGTTCCCCAACCACTCTCAAGATCGTCCCATTAGCTTTACTGTAAAACTACAGAACACTAAAACACAGGATGAGGCCATTTGGCACAGTCAATCTCATATCCCAGACTTTTCCAATATTTGTTTAATATTGTCTTTATTAAATTTTTATTCATACTCCAAAGGGCATTCATTGCATTCCAAATCAAACCACTGTGGTCAAATATTTATTCTTCATGCCACCTCTGGCTCTTTTGAAATCTTGCATCTGTAGCCTTTAGTTATTACACTTTCAATCATTGGAAGTAAATTTCTTACACCTCATATTTTTTAAATACCACTACCAAAATATTTGAAAACGATCTCTAAAGATCAGCCATATACTTGAGTCAGTCAAGAAATGAATAAATAAGCAGCATTGCTTGGTCCATGAATAGAATGCAACATTATTTGGGAACAAACATTATATAACCAAACAGACATGTTTCTGTGTTGATTAAAAATATTAAGAATCAGCATAGTCACTGACTTTTCTTTTAAACAGCATAAATAATATTTCTTACCTTATTATTTGTAGTGACAAGGGGTGTTTGATTTGTTGGTAATAATCAGGATAATCTTTCTTGGAAGGCAGGCGAAAGAAAGGCTCAGCCAGAAGTTGTCCCTGACTGTTTCGATGATTCCTAACTGCTTCAAATAGCTGATAAATTGGACTAGTAACGTCGACAGATGAACCAATGCTTTCTCCGTCAGAGTCACCATCTTCGTAATGAGTGACCCCTATGGAACCAAGAGATGTATAGAAAAGCTAAAACAAGAAGCCACTTACAGAAAGCTTTATTCAAATGTAGTGTTATAATCCCTTACCACCTAAACCACCTTCCTCTTCACTCTCTGATCCATATTGCAAAGCCATAGTAATTGCTGATAAACGATCTCCTTGCGCTGACCTTCGGTTCCTATTCAGACAGAATTAAAAAAAAACCTTTAGAAGTTCAGAGGTTACTTTTTGTTGATGTGCTAATACATAGCATAAAGTCTTCTTTGACAATTGTCTCTATTAGTCTTGGACATGGGCAAGGGAATGGCTTGTTCAGATGGCTCTGTAATAACGGTCAAGAGCAAAGCAGCTGGGTTGGAAAGAAACTGTGAGACTAGGGAATGGAACAATAGGATAACGCAGGGATTGAGGAGGGCATGGTTAGTTCATCGTTGTTAGGCAGAGCACAGTCTGCGTCTAGAGGCGGTACAAGTAGCTGAAGTTGAGGAAATGTCAAAACAAAAACCAGTTAGATTGCCAGGTCTGTACAATATACCACCTTAATATTGTTACAGCTAATAATAATTTGAGAAATTATAATTAATTTAATTGTTTCATTTTATTAAAGCTACCTAAAGAAATGAAAATGTTATTTTTTTAAACTATTCATTGCTTAAATAAGCTTTTCCATTGGTTGTCTACTCAGCACTTTATAACAAGTCTCAGCAAAGTTAGTATGGTCAGTCTTCCAGTCAAACTTAAGCATTAATTCTGTCTGTTATTTGCCATTCTCCCGATCTTCAAGTTGTGGAATATTTGTTAATTTCAAGAAGGCAGCCTTACTTCTATTCTCAAAATTGTTCTGCACATAATGACAATAGCTTTTTTTGGCACATTGCTAACAATTACAGGGTTGAACATTTTCCTTATGGTAGCTATATTTGACCCATGACTTTAAGTTGCAGGTACTCAACGGCTACTTTTCCACAGGGAAAAGTTAAAGGAAATGCCAGCCACAGGAAAGGCAACATTAATTTGTTGTGAATTATGCACATCTTTAATAAGCTTTATTTTTAGTAATATGATCCTGGATTGATGGTAAAAAGATTTCTATGAAGTATTTTGAACAATTTAAATTGTTTCTTCTTCTGGACCTTCTATTCCTTTTGAGATACAATGGCTGATAGGATATAACTAAAGCAGAAAATTTTAGGATAATGAAATATTTGTAAATACGATGTTGGTGCAGCTAGTATGTTGTAGTAAAATGTCATTGTCCTATTAGAGAATTCAGATCTGATGGGAGTACAAATAATAACAAACAACCAGCCCACAAGAATGCTCTGTTAAAGATAAAGAGATCATAGGGATGTAGTGGTCTTTGTGGTAACATCCATGATTATACAGATATTGATATACAAGAAAGACTTAATTCGCCCTTTGCCTGGTTATGAAATAGCTGCAGGATGGAAAAGAGCTAACAGAAGCTACAAATTTGTTGCTAAAGCAATCAACTCCTGTAGGAGTGCAGTAAGAGATGATAGGTTTGTGAATACATGAAATGTGGCTACTAGTAACAAATCTCAAATGATCTTTGGGGGGAATTGTTATTTTATTATTAATCAAAGGGATGATCAGTTACTGACAAGGGGTCTCATTTTGGGTTGGTCAATTGACTAAAGATTTTTTACTACATTTTTAAAGAAATATTTTGCATAAAAGATGTTTATAGTAAAAGATACCGCATACAAAAAAATATAAAGTATTGTAAATACTCAACAGGTCAGAAAACATCCATAGACATGTAGACAGAATGTGCATTCAAAATGCGGTAAAAGGGCTGAGGGGCAGAGAAAACAAAAAAGGTCAATGGAGACCAGGAGAGACTGAATAATACATCATTCATTCTAAGTCACATGATCATTTACATCATTCAATCTCCCTTGTTCTCCACTCTATTGCAATTTTCACTTTTTGTCTCACCACAATGCAAGTTAAGCCTGTTTCAATTCTAACTTTTCCACATTCTGAAGATCATTGACCCAAGAAGTATCTATTTCTCTCCTTATTGGTATTGGTTTATTATTGTCACTTGTACTGAGGTACAGTGAAAAGCTTGTCTTACAAACCAATCATACCCTGACCTGCTGAAGATCTCTAGCATTTTCTGTTTTTATTTCAGATTTCTAGCATCTGCAGTATTACTATCTTAGCTCTTCCACACCATTTATCTTCAATAATCAAAAATAGCAGAAAAATAAATTATGCACACCTGATTCGGAGACTGGATTTGGTAGGCTCTAAATTATGCTCAAGTTCAGCTCTCTTCTGATTAAATATTTTCTTAATGGTATTTGCATCCTACAGGGATGAAAAATATATTTTTACCAACAGTCTTAACAGATTATCATCATGCTAGTCCCCAAGTTGTGGACCTGAATTAACAATAGGACCACATCAAAATCATGCATGCAAAGATCTATCTATTATTTAAGCAGTACAGTTAATCATATCACATTGCTTTAGTAAAATAATTCATGGTTAGCTTGAAAAGACTGGCAGTACAATGTTATGGTTGAAAATATATCTTACCTTGAAGATAGGTGACCCTGGCTCATTGTAGGTTTTAGCATTTCTTACTAAAAGCTCAATATCTCTAGCCATCACATTAACACTCTTGTAAGCAGCATTCTGTGAGAAGAAATTGATGTATTCAAATTCAAAAGTGTAAACATTCATAGTAATCCAAGGTGTTTCTATTTCAAAAATAAGCAAATTAAAAACACATATGTAACACAGCACAATGAATCGCCATATCATAAAGTTTGTGACTCTAGCTGCACAATTGAGGACTATAAGGAACTGTTACAGAAGACTTCAGGCCAGCATAGACCAGCATGATCATAATGAATGCCAGGGGACACTTGAAAGGTCTGGTGGCCTAATCCTGCTCCTAGTCTCTTGTGTCTTTGTGAAAAGGAAAAACAGTAAATTATAAAATAGTCAAACCTGAATTCTCTGTGCAATCATTTTCAGGTCTATTGGCTCCTTAATAATTTCATAGTAGTCAGGATATTGCTGCAAATCCAAAAAATAGTCTGATTATTAAAGGTTTGACTTTGCTGCAAAACATTCCAATCATATTTTGTCCAGAGAGATCTAATATTCTCTAATGTTGTCTGTAGAATTAACACCCTTAACAGGGTTTAACAGTGGAAAAAGCCAGGGACAGAATTTTGCCAGCTGTGAAACCTGAAAGCCATTTTAAGTCTTTAGAAATCTCTGACGTTCAGAGACATTTAAAAACTATTAATATAAATGCACTTAAAACATTAAACCAAAGCAAAAATGGTTCTACAAATTTACCTTCCCCTTTGTCCAGTATTAAGAAGGTAAATATGTATGGAACCTTTGATACTATTGCTTCTGATTGATCAATTTTATGCAAGTTATACACTCAGCTTCTAATACTATGAAGTTTTTGTAACCAGATTGGTAGTCACATCTTTTCTCATTTTGCTCAAACTTAAAATGTTCAGTGTACAGTGTACTAAAAATGTTGCATCTACCAGTGCTTCCAGTGGATCAGGTCTTCCGCTCAAACAGTGGCAGGTACTTTTTTGTCTTTTAACTGTGTAGAAATTCAGGGCTCTCGAGCAAAGATGAAAGCCTCAAAAATTCTACATAGCTGATCAACACTCTTGGAACGAGAGTGCTCATCTGCTGCACTTTATGCAGTTTAGAAAACTTTCAGAGATTTACCACCAATAGCCTGGGAAATTTGTCTGCTGTCCTTGCACCCAATTAATCCATTCATTTTAAACTGCAAGAAACAGCCACAGAGACAAGTGAAATTATGAGATAATTTCCTTTTTTACCTTTTTTGACTTAAATGCTCTGGCTTCCTAGTGCTTTTCAGTATCTTAATTTCTGTTCTCCAATATTTTCATACAATTTTAGAGAAATTTAATAGAAATTTTAATTACTAATAGGTTTTGAATATTTATAAATGTCAGACACATTCAAGCTCTAACAAGCCAGGGACCTCGCTTAACAAGCTGTCAAAGTAATCCTGGTGTAGACCTACCACTTATGATAGGTAGGCTCTAAACTTTGCTTAATAATGTAATCAGCTAGGAACCCGCTTCCCAGTTGTACAGGGATCTGGTTTACGTAAGAGCTGAACAGCTCATCTGTTTGGTGAAAATTCAAACCTTTAAAAAAAATTCTACATTCATGTTTATGCAAGCAATTTGTCACACTAGAAAAAAAACTTGTCCTTCGATGGAGCTATTCTATTTCATCTGTTGACTACTTCTGACCTTCACTCGCTATTTAAGATGGTGCAAGAGATTAACTAATTTTACCAAGTATATTTCAATTGAGAAGACAGAATTTTTCATTATTTCTATCTGTACCTGTTCTCTTGTCTCAAATGTACAATGATGCATTTCCATCACTTACTATCAGTCTTGTTTATGAATAGATTTACTCACCACTCTAGAAGGCAACTTCTGAAAAAGTTCACTGACGAGATGACCTGATGGGTCAACATAAGTGGCTACAGCTTCAAACAGGTGTTCCAGCTGTTCCTTTAGAATATTATAATGTGCTGCACCCTACAGGACAGTAAAAATAAATCCCAGTAATCATCAATCTTTATACACCATTAATCTCAGACATTTTATATCATGTAGGTTCTACTTGCATTCTTCCAAGAATACAAAATTAACTCCTTTAAACTCTGTTTTTAAATAAAATGTCAAGTCAAACTATGTATAAAGAATAAATGTATAAATAGTTTGTATCAGACTGAATTTGTTTTTAAGAAACTAGATTCTCCTCATGTCTGCGTGGGTTTCCCCCAGGTGCTCCAGTTTCCTCCCACATTCCAAAGACGTACGGGTTAGGAAGTTGTGGGCATGCAACGTTGATGCCAGAAGCGTGGCGACACTTGCAGGCTGCCCCAGAACACTCTACGCAACAGATGCATTTCACTCTGTGTTTCAATGTATATGTGACTAATAAAGATATCTTATTTCTGATTATTGGGACACATTTCAAATAATCGTAAATATATCACTTAGATTTAAAAAATCTCAACTACCAGGTGAAACTGTACAAAAGGTTGTAGTGAACATTCCAGGAAGAATTAAAGTTGCACTTGTGGTTTAGCAATTAAGCCAGCAGAGTTGCAATTTAGAGATCTGGACTCGAGCACAAATCCAACCATGGCAGCTCCAGAATTAAATTCAGTTAAAAATCTGGAAAAACAACTAGTCTTAAAATTGATGACCACAAAAACTACTAGATTGTCCCATAACTTAAAACAAAATGGTTCACTAATAGCCTTCAGAGAAAGAAATCTGTCATTCTTAGCCAGTCTGACTTCAGACCCACCCCATGAGGTTGATTCTTAAGTGCCACTTAGTTATACCATTATCGTTAGGACATTCAAACAGAGAAAGAATTGAAATGGATGGCCATCCTAGATACCAAATTTGGAAACTGTGAAGTCATTCCAAGCCCATGCAAAATCATTCCCAAACATCTGGGGACTGGCATTTAGACTGGAAGAGCTCTCCCACGGAGCAGTTAAGTAAATGCCTGACAAAGTTTGGAAGGTGTGATTCTGTATAGCTATAGCCAGATTTTTCCTTTACAATATCTGGGTACATCCTATCCCACCAGCATGACAGACCTATCTGAGGATGTGGTAAAGTGGTATACAGCAAGAAGGAGTAGGCACTGGTGTGCTCAAAACTGACGCTAGACACAATGAATTCTCTCATCAGGTCAAATGTGGGTAAGATAATTTCCTCTGGTTGCCACATACCATCCTCCCTCAACTGACGATTCTGTGCTCCTCCACATTAAACAAACCTTGGAAGAAGCAGAGGAAATGGCAAGGGCAAAGCAAGAGTGGAGGGACTTCAATATCCATCACCAAGAGTAGCATCACTACTGACTGAGCTGGCAGTGACAAAGCTTCCAGACTGGGTCTACAGCAATTAGTAAGTTAACCAATTTAAGGGATAAACCTACTCATCCTCATCCTCACTGATCTACCTGCTGCAGAAGTCTCCGTCTGTTGGTAGAAATAACCACAGCAAGTCCTTGTGCAGGCAGTCTCCTCTTCACACCGAGGACACCCACCACTGTGCTGTGTGGCACTACAATCATGCTAAATGGGATAGACTCAAAACACATTGGGTATTCAAAAGTAATCATCCATGAAGCAATGTGGGCCATCAGTAGCAGAAATAAACATAACCACACAGCCCTTCTGCAATTCATCATTGAACTAGTATTGATCCTTTGCTATCAAGTCAAAGGATCAGTACTAGTTCAATGATGAGTTGCAGAAAGCCTAGTAAAGCTACAACACAGGACCACATGCATGTTAAGCAGCAGCAGTACATGCAATAGACAGAGTTAAGTGAGCGCACAACTATTGGACCTCTGCAGTCTTATCCCATCTATTTGTGAATGGTGGTGGTCAATTAAATAGCTAATACAAGGAGGAGGTTCCAAGAATATTCCCATCATCAATGATGGCAGGAGATGAGCTCATCCAGCACCCAACCTCATCTTTAGCATTCACCCAGCACGTGGGTGTAAAGACAAGACTGAAGCTTTTGAAATCATATTCAGCCAAAAGTGCAAAACAGACAATCCATCAGTTTCCTCCTGAGATTCCCACCACCACAGAAGCCAGTCTCCAGCCAATTTGATTCACTCTGCTAAATACCAAGAAATAGTTGACAACACTGGATACAGCAAAGGCCAGATAATCCAGCTGTGGTATTGGAGACTGTTGCTCCAGAACTACCTGCTCCTCAAGCCAAATTGTTCCAGTACAATTACATTACCATCTGACAATATGGAAAATTACCCAGGTACGTCCTATCCAGAAAAACCAGAACAAATCCTATCTCGCTAATTACCACCCAATCATTCAACTCTCATTCATTTGCAAAGTGATGGAGGTGGTCACCAACAGTGCCAATAACCAGCTTCCCAATGTATACCATATTCAAAATGCTCTGCAGTTTTCTCAGGTTACTGCGATAACACTTCCCAAATCTGTGATCTAATGCCAACAGCAAGAGTAGCAGACTTATGGGAAAAGAACCAACTGCAGGATTCCTTCCAGATTATATACCATCCTGATTTGGAAATAGATCACTAATCCTTCACCACTGCTGAATCTAACTCCTGGAATCCCCTAATCAACAGCAGTGTGGGAGTACCTTCGCCAGGACTGCAACAGTTCAAGGTGACAACTCCCTACCTCATGCTCAAGGCCAATTAGGAATGGGCAATAAATATGAGCCTTCAGCAACACCCAGATCTTGAAAAATTAGTAAATTAAAACAACTTACATCCTCTTCACCAGTTGTACCAGCATTATCCTGGCCATCATAATCATCCTCTTCCTCTTCATGTTCGTAATCTCCTCTTTGAACAAACTCGTTTCTTGTTCTTGTATACAAATCCCACAATTTACTTGCTGCTTTGCACTCAGCTGAATCTTCCTGTAATTGATCAAAGAATTACCTTCAAACACATTAGACATAGTATCATCTGTTTTCCCATTATAGTTTCCATGAACATGTATAATTGGTGTTGCCAAATTAATGAACATTGATTCACCCTAGGTAAATAGTTGCAACTGAAGTTACATATACTTAAAATATTAAAAGATAATTTTAAAGTATTGTGTCTAAACTATGAACGTGCACTGCACTTTGGAACCATGGAACAGGAAATTAATTCAACAGAAATATCTCACTCAGGTTTCTGATAACCTCGTGAAACCGAAGATATATGATTAAGGAAAGGGGAAGTCCATACAAGTTTGACTTATTTGCTAATGCGGAATCAGATTCACTTAAAAAATGTTCAACCCACTTTCAACAACAGTTACCCATAACGTAAAACAATGGCTTTGCCATTGGCATTTTAAAATGGAAACAGCATAAATTAACTCTTGAATACATAATGTCTTTTGGAAATTACGTTTGTTGACTATTGAAAATGGTGTCAACTTTCCCAAAATTTTCCTTGAACTCTCATTTCCAAGGAGAGATACACTTTGAAGATATCGATGCTTAATATTCTCCGAGCTCATTACAAAATGCAGTCTTTTAGTTATTAGAACCATGTTTTTCTTAAATATTGTGAAATTTTACATCCACGCATTTGTGTTTTAATTCCAAGTTATGCAACAAATTTTTTTTAAAAAACACAATCTAATTTCACAAAACTTATTTTAAAAGCTCTCTGAAGATGGAAATGTTCTAGGAAATGTCAATATGATAAATGTCACTGATAACATTATATAAATAGAGAATAAACATTAAGTTTCTGAAACTTTAAATAAAAAGAGGTTTTTGTTGAAATCCTGCTCACTTTTTACTTCAGATGCTGACAAATCTCTGCACATTGCCAATATGTTCCATTTTTATTAATAAGATATACCACTCTCTTAGAACAA